>HG713438.1:7662-19738 GCA_000499725.1 Eimeria brunetti
ACCTTTTAACAGTGCAATTGCTTAGATCTACGCATCTGCACAAACACACTCCCGCCTCGTAGCGTACATACTAAAAGGCGGCAGTACCCATGCCGGCGCTAGGGACTCAGTTTGCCTGACGGGGTACACAGGTGCTGCGAACTGCTCCACTTCCAAACTCCATTGCGCATCCGGGACTGTGTGTCGTAGTATTCACATACTTCCTGACGACGATAGCCCGTGGTCGCAGCGCCGGTATCGACACACGCTGCATCGACGCACATGCATCAACACTCCATATGATTCCACCGTACCCACGCCTGTGCCACTGCCAGAATGTAACCGAACGCCTCTTATGTGCCTATTCGTACACGCACACGGCATCAATCCACACGAAGCAAACCATGTTAAATCCTAATAACAGCGCTAGCAGTATCGCCCTGGCGTCGTAGAAGACCTTCGTCCGATCGCCTCTCCTTCAAACATCAAACACTCCCCGCAAACACCAGGTGCCAAAAATATCAGCAAGCGTCCGCCATATATCTACACGTCTGCGCAAAACCACCCGCGCCTCTTGGCGTACGGGCTGAAACGGGGCACTACCCATGACGGGGCCGGAAACTCAGTTTGCCTGCCGGGCTACACCGCTGGTGCGAGCTGCTCCAACTCCAAATTCCATTGCACATCCGCGACTGTGGTAGATTAGTGTCCCTTAGTTGACTATCCGCATACGTCCGCCGATATACGACGGAAGGAGCATACACGCATGAACAGTCCGTCATGTCACGGAGCCTGCGCATGTGACATAGTATCCGCATACTCCCTGACGAAGATAGCGCGCGCTCGCAGCGTTAAACAAAGCGTCAAAGCACGGGAGAAGGGCGCACGCGCATGAACAGTCTGTCATGCCACGGAGCCTGCGCGTGTGACAGTGCCCGACCGCACCCAAATATTGCTTATCCGCCTTTTCGCAGACAGGTGGGACATCAATCCTCATAGCGAACCAAGTTCAATCCGAACACCAGCTTCGGCAGCATCGAGCTGGTGCCGCCAAGCACGTTTTTGTCCAATCGCCTTTTTCTCAAATGTCAACCACTCCCTCAAATACCACATACCGAACGGGGGCACGCCAAAGGCATAACGCATCCCTAGAGCATTCTCACACTGGCCCCTCCATACATATGCACGCATGCACAAATAGAACCATGCCGCTTCTCGTACAGACGAAACCGCGGCAATCCCGCAGGCGCTGCCGGGAACCGTATCTGCCTGGCGGATTGCACAGGTGCTGCGAACTGTTCTACTTTCAAAGTACATTGCGTATCCGGACCTCCGGCAGGTTAGTATCTGCATACATCCTGACGAAAACAGCCCATGATCGCAGCGGCAGACAAGTCGTGGAACCACCGCCCATGGACGCATACGCATGCACGCTCCATGATTATACGGTGCCCACGCGGGTGATACAAACTGGTAGCAACCAAACAAATGGGGCACCTCTGTCGAGTGGCTTCGTGTTGGGAGGTGAAAAGCAATAGACAGCGTTTGGAAGGTAGAATATAACAACGCACGTTGACACAGGGACGCTGCACAGTGTTCGGCTCTGCTAAGCAAAAAGCAGTGCTGCGAATACTGCGTCGCCCGATGGCTAACTCAGAAGGAAACGTGTGACAAACTCATACGTTGTACGCACGTCGAACCCGAAACAGAGTAGCTGGCCTGTCCTATAACAAACTATAAGCTTGGGCCACGCTTGCCGTCTGTTGCTTTGTGTAAGCGCCGTGGGGGTTCCCGCAGTTCTTTGGTAGCAGACCGCCCTTCGTCGGTCCCTTCGTCGCAACACAACATCATCATACGTGCCTGAGTTACCAGGAACTACTTGAATGAAGGAATCGCAAAACCCTCTTCGGCGATGCTGCCTGCTACCATCAATTTGTGGTCGTGCAAGCTACTGGTTCATTAGTTTAAAGGCCCTTCAAATCGTATGAGTGTTCTTTGCAAACGCCTATGCTAGCGGTGGAATACGCTGCCACAGAATGTATAAACAGAAAACACCGTCAACGAAAAAGAGGATCGAACTTTTCCACACGCCGCAAATACATAATTGCCGCACATGCAGGTATACATCCTGGCTGCTATCATACAGCCTGAAGTCGAATATTGCCTAGATTTACTTCCAGCAGATGGGCCTGGTTATAAATGTATGCTTGATGGGCAGAGCGGCGCGCAATCTCAATTCCAAAGAATGCGAAGCCACACCGCTTTCGTGAATGGGCACGAATAAAATGCATAACCCTGCGACGGTCACCCGTGCAGGTTTCCTACCTCACAGCCAACTATTGCTTGTGCGTCCCTGGGCAGACAGCGTTCAATTAAACCTAGGGAAGCAAAAAAAGTGCAAGCTCAGGAGGAATGGCAGGGCGCTTAGGCTAGCGGCATGGGAGGACGCTTGGGTCTAATCATTTTTTGGAAAATTAACAAGAATCGAAAGTATTCGAGACGCGAAACCTATGTAAAGCACATTAATCCAAAGGCACAGAACCATGTACACCCTGCCGGGAGACGCCATGCTAGAGCAGAGTGAGGCCCACATCCACAAACTGTACATACTCCTAGAGCAAAACAGTAAACCCAATACCGCAAAACCCGGATCAGTCATCTAGGCCGCAAGTCTGCCTCTTCTGTGCAAGCGTCGCGCGCATCGACACAGTTTGTGCTGGTCAACCCTTCAGTCGATTCCCCCCAATAGCTGTTCCCCTCCACCGTAGAACACCTACCATCATACATGGACGATGTAGCCGCCAGTACTGCTGATTGTTCGCCAAATATCACCCCGCGATAGGGGGTGCTTCTCACTACCCACGAAGCGCGTACAGAGCCCTTCCAATTATGTAGGATCGTTTGTAATGCCAGGCTGTCTGGCGCACGTTCATAGTGCTGCGCCAAAAACTAACACAATGGCGAAGAGAAGGACGGTAGAATCAAGCCGAACCCCCACTCCCCTTTACACCGTTCCTTCGCATATGTGCGCGCATGCAGATATGTTTCCATGCTTGCTATCCTACAAGCTTGAATGTGACAGCACCAATCGTCGAACATAATTTGCTCTGCATGTTTCGACCATAGCACAAACTGTCTTGCTTGAGGAACGCAAAGCATTTGTCCACCTCTGTCTTATTATTATATGCATACTTTCTTGTCAAAAGCCACCAAACGCAATGGCACAGGAGGATTCGCCACACCGCTACTATAGACACCCAAACACAAACTGCATTACCGCACGATGCACACAAGTGCAGGATTTCGAATGGATAGGGAGAGACGCTAAGCTTGGGGGCACATCCATAAACTGTGCCTACTCCTGAAACAAAACAGCCTGCCCAATACCACAAAACCAGAAACATTCCGCTGGGCCACGAGTTCTGCCCTCTTCTGTGCAAGCGTCGTGGGGATTCACATAATTCATGTTGAACATGTTTTCAGCCAAATGCCACCCACAGCTAATCCTCTTCACCGTAGAATAGCTACAATCATACATAAACAATGTGACCACCAGCGTTGCTGACCAGTCTCCACAAATTGCCCCTTGAGATATTTCTCACCACATGCTAAGCACATACACGGCCTCAAAGTTAAGTGAGGTGGCCAATGTCAGAAGGTAACTCGCAAGCGCAAATTGTACCGCTAAACCAGCCCTCTCCATGCCAAACCAAACAGGCGCACGACCACGTCAAGACGGTATTTCACGCCTCTCGCACTGCTCCTTCATAAACATGCATGAGTGCGGACACACATCCATGGCTGCTCCCATACAAGCTGAGGTGGAACATCACCCATCGGAGCGTGGAGCGTTGAGAAGCACTCCAAGCAAATTCATTTGTTTGGAGTGCGTCAAGCATGCTACTGTTCTGTATGCTAAACACAACCACTCTTCCCAGCTCTGTCTCATTAATATGTGCATACTTTCTGGCAAATCCCACGCATGAAAAGGAAGCGCCTTTCCATGCCGCTCGCGTAGACTATGGTACACAGACTGAATAGCTCCACGATACTCACGCATGCAGTCTGCCTGGCGCTTCCCAATACTATGTTCACATCGACGGGCGCCAAACGAATCAACCGCAAGCTTTATACAACCTGCAGGAGAAACGAGCTGGATGCGCGAAGCATGCTTCTAATCAGGACACTAAAAAGAATCCGTATCCTTCAAGACGCACGCAAAATAAGAACAAGTGCAGGGCGTGAGCCTGCTCCCCCTTCGCGTCTGCTTAGCTTTCTGGAATGTCAGAAACAGTGTGTCCCAGGAATCCGAGAGCAAACGAAAACCAGTTGTGCACCAACAAACTTCACCTTCGCCCAGCTTAAAACAGCTTAAATAATCTGGCTTAACCGAACCCATCCGCCCGCACTACTGCCGCGTTCTCTTGTGTCACGCATTAGGCAGAGACTGAACCACGGGCTTCAAGTATTTCGTTTCACGCGAAGTCGTGATGCCCACAATTCGTCGTGGCGGCGTTGTCAGCCGCTTCACCGGTCTCCGCAATTCCCCTTCTCTGCATAGCGCATAGTACATAACTGGTTAGCCCATAAGTACTAAAAGCCCTTGACGCACGTCACCACCTACTCGCTGGTGCCTCCTACCGTGCTCATACATGCTAGTCGTATATCTATTGAGAGTGTTCGTCGTGCCGCACCCTGTCTCGCAAACGTTGCTCACGGCGCTGCAGCACCCTGAATGAGTATATACCAAAGACGAGCACGCAGGAAGCTAAACAAGTTCCCATTTCGTGGCGCACCGCGAATCCAGAAATGGGTGTGCATGCGCGTGTAGATCAATGCCTGCAGTCATACAAACTGACCCGTAACGACAACCATCATTACGTCCAGCATGTGCGCTTGATTATGACGGTATGCATCATGCGCAAGGCCGCGGGAGGCGCAGACTTCACCACACCGCTGCCGTAAACAAGGGCACACAAACTGAGCAACCCCTTGATACTAATATATGCAAATTCCTTGGCTCCTCCATAAAAGGCGCATAGTCGTATCAGGCGGAAGAACGGACTTCACCCAGGGCAAACGAGTCAACCGCAAGCTTTATACAAGCTGCTAGACGCTCAGGCTGGGTGCATGAAGCATCTCTGTGGCGTCATTGTCAGAAGGCTAGCGTAAGTCGAAAGCGCTCAAGATGCACGCGGAAAACAACAAGCCGGCGGGAGTAGGCGCCCCCTCCGTATGTGTCTAATTTGCTTCGTCCTGACATCTGGAGAGAGAACAAAAGTCAAACTGCATCAATAAACTGTACCTACGCTGACGTCAAAGCAACACAGTTAATCTGGCTAAACCAGACCCACCCACCCGGACTACGGATTCCGCATTATTTTGTGCTACGCATTAGGTAGACACGTCTTTTCGGTTCACGTGAAACAGTGATGCACACAGTTCGTACTGACCACGTCGTAAGCTTCTCCTCCGGCCCCGCCTTTTGCACAGAATAAATGCCATGCTGCATCAACAGGCTAACCCTCAACACTACTAAACGTTCGACGCAGAGCACCGCCTACTCAGCCTACTCGTTGCTGCACCCCATCACTTATAGGGCTGCACGCGTGCTGGTGTGTCACCAATTCATGGACATCCTTCCTCATACCACATCCTTTCTGGCAAACGGATACTGGCGAGCCTGAGGACCTTCACTGCATTCATAAAAAGCTCGTGGTGGCTCCCCACATTTTTACACTTCCGAAATACATGAACCGGTATGCATGCGCATTCAATTCAATGCCTGCAGTCATACAGCCTGGTAGGTGACAGTCCCCATCACTGCGCCCAGCATGCAAGCTTGTTTCTAAGGGTGCTAATAGTGGGCAATGCAGCGCCATCGCAGGTCAACAAAAGACTTCGCCATACTGCGGGCTTAAACGCGCTCATACATACTGCATATCCCGACAATGATCACTGGTGCAGGTTGCCTGGCTCCTCCAAAACTGTATGTACGTCTATAGGCAGCATTCATTAATCCTGAGAAAGGCAAGTGCAACAACGTCAAGTGTGATAGCAGCTGAAGGATGGTGCAGGTAGCTGTATGGGCTGTGCTTGTCAAGTGGCTTCCTGGTGAAGCATCAAGAAGAATCGAGAACAGTAAGTGCGGCTAGATGGGCAATTCGCAAGTACGCTGTGACGGCGCTAGGCGATGCGGCCCCGCGGTGGCCAGCTACAAAGAATAGATGTGACGTATTCATAAATAGCGCACATTTCGGATACGGAACAAACTCACTGGCCGTGCCAAGCCAGAAACACGTGCCTGCCCTTGCGTGCCTTGCTACTGCCGTCGGCCTTTCCGCAAGCGCCGCGTGGATTCACACAGCTCGTGTCGGCTGCACCTTCGGCCTTGCCCTGCTCTTTGCTGTTCCCCCCATTTCGCAGAACACCATCAAACACAGCCGAGCTGGCCGTTAATGCTAGTCAGCATTCGATAAAATTCCCTGCGTAGTTGCTGCTGCATCTTGTCACCTGCTGAGCTGCAGGGTGGCTGCTTCGCCAAATCACACAGCATTTTCAATCCCATAATCGAGTCTCTAAAACGCATAAAACGGCGCCAAAACTCCTTTCCGCAGTAGATGCGGAAGTGCAGGCCAAAGCCTGAATACTGTTTGGTTCTCTGCCTACTATGTAAGTCTGCTATGACACTGTGGCGGATGGTACGTAGGTCGATCCAAAATCAGTGAAGCCTCCTTCGAAATCCACTCACGCAATACACCCGAATACTTCATGCCGCAACTACAACGACCGCCTGCCTGGAGTATTCCGCTTTCTCCTATGTTACGGAATATGTACGCGTTGAGATACATAATACTTTTTGTAAAAGGCTTTCTACCACGCCACCATAGAAATCAACCTTGGGCGCCGTATGCCGATCCCGTCTTTGCAACGGTTACGCCGCAATTGAAGGTAACGGATGCCACTATCCAGGCCTCCAAGGGCGTTGCACAGGGTCGTAGGAGCTTCTAACACTAAATTTGTAGGCGGTGTGCAGGAAATAGGACTGCATACAACAGCCCGCGCAGTTAAGTGACTAAACGTTTCTGCAGCGCTCCCCATAACCCCCTCGGATGCTGTTTGGCGAATGGAAATCGGTTGATGGCTTTGCACGGACTTTGTCATGGATGTCCACTCTCCGATTTGTCCTACATAAAAACAATTAATACGACAAACTGTGGCACTAACGTAGGCATGAGAGGAGAGGAACCCTGGAAACCCAGCGACCCTCAACACTCCGGCACTAAACGTCCAGAATTGCCTTACTAAACCAGCGTCCCCCACAAATCACGAGGTGTCCTGAGACTTCATCCACCACCTCTTCCCCGCAGCGGCGCTTATCTCCGCTCACTGCACTTCATTCCTGTTGCACACGCCGTGAGTATCCGTGAGGCACCATAGAACGCATCACGGATACTTGTTTTGTTCGCTCAGTACTTCGCCGCCGCGCGCATCGTGCTCTTCTACGAAGCGGAAGCATGAGAACCTCCACGTCAAACGAGGCGCATTTCTGAATTTCCACCAGATATACGGACACTCACATGCTGCGTCGATTATGCATTAAAAATGCCTCTAAATCCATCTTAGGCTGCTCAATTTCGGCATCCAGTGGCAGGCTGTTCACGTCGAATTCCGCGAGGGGTTTTCGCTGACGCATCTACAGCATGAGGTGCATTCTAATATATCAGCCTCGTGGAAGATCTCTAAGCAAATAAATCGGCCAGGCGCGCTGCAAACCGCTTATTATCAGTGCGGGTTGCCGAAGCCAGTCGGTCGTCCGAGGCCTTTTGCTGCGCGCATAATATGGATAAAACAGCACGACCGTGCGTACACGCTGGATGAGCCGTTTCGTAAAAGCAATCAGGCCATTCCGTTTTGC
Organism: Eimeria brunetti; assembly: GCA_000499725.1. Lineage (NCBI taxonomy): Eukaryota > Apicomplexa > Conoidasida > Eucoccidiorida > Eimeriidae > Eimeria > Eimeria brunetti. Next base: position 15,560 of record HG713438.1, read on the forward strand.
ATGCCGTGCAATGCAACAGCCTATAGCCCTGCAGCACCATGTAAAAGCTGTTGTCTGAATACCGAATACACCGGAGCCCATACCCTACAATATCGGCAACGTAGGTGCGAGTTCGTTGGATAACTGGCCATGCAGTCCATAATGCAGTACACCACACCGGAGTGCTGCCAGTGCCTCAGAACATTCCGCTAGTCCACGGGGACAGTAGTGTAAAGATTCTCGACATAGTGTGACGTTGCACAGCATTCGCAATCAAAATATAGTGGAGGGGAGTGGGCAACACGATTGTAAAACAGCAACCAAAATATCCCCTTGTGCAGGTCCCTGCTCATAATAAATGTTTCCATGCGCAGGTGACCCTAGGCCTGAATGCACCTGCATTGCAGGCGCAAACTATTACATCTGTATTTGCCACCTAATGCGGTTTGCACGCGCGTGGCCTCTCTAGGTGGCACGCACTGAGTGGTGGGGTCATTAGTAGCAGTGCGCCAGCGCAGTCACGTTCCCCAATCCGTAAACAAAAGCATGGTCATGGTCCACCAACAACCCCTTCTAATTACTGTCAGCATCTTGCACTGCGGCGACATTGGAGGATACGTTGAAGACTGTTTCACCGTATCATCCTATATTGCCGCACCCATTTGAAGTTTCTGTGCAGCAGACTTCTTCATTCGCTCAAAGCCCCGTTACCGTGGCAGTCGTGCCCTCCCATGAAATTGTGGCATCTGTATCTCCCTGTTGAACAAAGCTCACATCAGAATCTGCATAAAACCGGTGCGGACTTGCGCACTACATCGAGTAGGCACCATTAGACTGCCACACTTAACCGTATCTCCAACCGCTTCCACGGAAGTTATCGCTGAGGCACCTACACCACATGACTCATTCGAGTTCCGCTGTGGCCTTACAAACAGAAAAATGAGGTTCCCTAAGCAGGTGAGTTGTCCAGCTGTGCTGCAAAGTAGTTGTCACTAGCGCGGGTTGGTACAGGTAGTCGGCCATGCATTCACGACGCATACTGCTAATAAAGTGTACGGTGCAGCAGCCAAAGCAACGCGCGCAAATTGACTTCACTGGAGCAACATTCACCTATTTTACAAGGTATATTATTTTCCAGGTTACGGCACTGCAACACCATTATTGTGATACTGGGCACACTGGAATAAATGCCATACAATATCGGAAACTCGGATGCAGTTATATCGGCCATTGGCGCAAGCAAAGCATATTAGTCTACACGGAAGACTCCAACATGTATTCTGCTGAATCCCTGCACACACGAGTTAAGGCATCGTGCTCTCTATATTCCGACGCTTTCCATGAATGTCCAACCTATAACCCCAACCCCTCGAACCCTCCACGCTCCTCTGGGACGTACAACCAAGTGTTCGGTTAGGTAAATATCAGTCACTGCTGGCGACTCACAGGCTATCTCAAGAACGATCCCAGTGCCATTCAGGTACAACTCCAGCACTTCCTACTACTTGACGACGCTGGACCAAGATCCTCCGACAGACACTAGCCCAGACCATTCTGCCGTCGCTGCACGAGCCCCATTAATGTCTCGCTTTGATCAGCGTGAGACGAGTGTGAAGCCGCTCAAGCTTTTGTGTCTTTGCGCACAATTAGCAATCAATGCCTAGTAGGCAGCAGTGGAGAACATCCACTACATTAACGCTGCAGTCGCGGTTTGATTTGTTACCTGCACATCAGGTAACTGCTAGTCTGTAGACAACACTCTAGCACTCTGTGCGTCCAATCAGTGTGCAGAAACGCCGATGTTTAAAATCTTTTTACAAAAACCTTACTGGAACCTGCGTGCAACACGAGCGTTGGGNCAGAAACGCCGATGTTTAAAATCTTTTTACAAAAACCTTACTGGAACCTGCGTGCAACACGAGCGTTGGGCCGATTGTCGCGGGGCCGTTTCACTCCTCCGAGAGCTTCCACCAAGCTGGGTTGTGCATTCAAGTGAATGGTGGCCGTGGCAGCTTACAGGCTGTGCCAAACACAAGCGACAGGCCAGTCAGTTGTCTCCTCAGGAACTAACACGTGAGAGTGTGTGACCAACCGTGTTGGGAACCCAAACCAGGGACTCGCCTCATCACGGCAGTGCACAGCAGCCCCAACTCCCGCTCCCGTACACACTATAGGCAGTCTGCGCTTAGTGCAGCACCCATTGACGAGCAAGGAAGTCGCGGCTTTTTTGTGAGCTCCTGTCCACAAACAAATAATGTTTCGTCGATGCAGTGGCCATCTCACACTTGAACAAGCTTGCTGTACCTGTGCGGCAAGCTTATGATACTGCCGACGCTTATATGCCAATTTGTCCTGTTTAATATCCATACCCAGTAGGTTGATTGACGGATGAGTGCCTGTTTGCCCGCTAGAATACAGGCCCGCTCTTACAAATGTTGAGGAAAGTATATACTTCCTGTTCCTTGGAAGGCCGCTAGCTACATTGCTAAGCACTGACGGCTCCGCAACATGAAGCAGTGTTACGGCAGTTGCTTACTTGCTAAACAGGTGAGCGCATTTTCCAAAGACGCAATGCCTGCTTCATCGACGGATTCAGTCTAAAGGAACGCTGCTGCAATCAGTTTGGACGCATACAAAAGCAGGCACAAAAATGCCACCGGCGCCACGTGAGCTCTCCTTCAAGGAGGAATGCCACAAAATAGCGCCAGCGAACCAGGAGTATGAACCCGTACATTTAGGTGCCGCTGATGAAACCCTACTTTACACAGGAATGCCCATAAGCATTCCGCCTGCATTCTGCTGCATACAGCCTCTCACTAGTGCAAAACATCAAGGAACTTAACTTCATGTATACACCATGGGGGTTCGTAAGTGCCACTGCAACCTCCAGGCAACCGTAAAAACTGGAGCGATACATAAAGCCTGATCAACGCAATTATTCAAAAAGAAACGAGGTCAACTTTCGCAGTCACCGAAGAAGACGTTGATGGGATGCATACAACCTGCCCCATCCAACGCCTCAAAACAAAGCNTTGCATATGTAGCTTCATTAGCTAGTTGTGTTGTAACTGTGAATTATTCTAACGTGGGGAACAGAGCACTGTTTGTGATCAATTGGTCAGCAGTAAAACGTAGATTTGAAGTGCCTGTTCAAACGCGTTCCGCGCACCTCTCAATCACGAGAGGGCAGACACGTTATTCTCTTCTGGCAGGTACGGTACAACCTGGCTGGGCGACATAGAGCCTAGAGTTTTCTGGCAGNACCAGGCGGCCGAGTGGCTCCAAATAGCATGAATATTTTGGTTTGCCTAGGTTCACGCCAGAGCACAGGCACTCGACCTCCTGTGGCATTACACACAAGTCGAAATCAATGCGTAGTGGGGAACCCTTTGGCAGTAAAGCCAATAGCGTCTTTTTATCTCAGGTTTTTCTTCTTCAGGATGAACCGGTTTCGTATGCAATTCCGTCCACATTTAAATGTGCTAGCAATTTCTGCACTGCGCTCGGAGGGCGTCGCCGTCACGTGTGTCCCCCGTGCGAATAGGTTACCTGCCAATTTGTCCGTCAGTCTCTAACCATGCAGCCGTTCAAAACCCCTAAAAGGCACACTCCCACTACGCATCAACTACTCATCCTCGGGAGCCACCATCATTCTCCTCCAGAGACTGCTTGTACAGGGATGTAGATCTACAATAGCAATGGACCGCACCAGCTGCAACCAGGTAGGAAGGTGCATGTCCCTGGAAGAACAGACATTTGTTGCCTACCGGACAACTACCTCTCTCATCACTGCCTGGTAAGCAGCACACAACTTCATGGTTTTGTACCAGCCAAACCACTCTGCAGCAAGCACAGAGCTGTGCTGTTCAAACAGACACACACACGGTATTGGTATCTGAACAAAGTCAAAACCTATTGCCTGCCCGCATAAAAGGTAGGTTTACCAAATTGCCGCACACGACCAGCATTACGTTCAGAAAACTGTGCAGTCGTCAAACAGTTGATGGTGGCAGCAGCTACAGAGATAAGCCCAAACAACGCTGCTGTTTGACTGCGGTGTGCACGAACCCTGGGCTTGTTCCAGGACCACGAAAGTGCGAATTCGCTTGAACAGACGGACCCGTTCACAACATTCGCAATCAATGTGTAGCGAAACACAGAATGGAAACGACCAAACGGTTTCCCCTTCTGTGCCCTCCC
>HG713442.1:1357-8857 GCA_000499725.1 Eimeria brunetti
CGGTGGGCGTGTCTGCTGCTGCTGCGGTTTGGAGACCGCAGCTTGCGGATCAGGGCCACGTGTCTCTTTTCAGCAAAAATTCGCAAGATGGAAGTGGGTTTAAAAAGAGACAGTTCAAAAAGAGACAGGCTGATGTAGCCCCCCAGAGGCACCCGGGTTGCTGCTGCTGCTGCTGCTGCTGCTGCATCGTTCGCTGCCGGCTGCGTTGTGAAAAGGGCGAACAAATCCTTCTCCGCAGCAAGGAGACGGTTGCACTCAGAGCAAGAACCCCTGCAGCAGCAGCAGCAACAGCAGCAGCAGCAACAGCAGCAGCAGCAGAGACAAATAGACAAGTCTGCAAAAAACTATTTCAAAAACGCATGCAGCTGCTGCTGCTTACGAAGGGCACGAAAAAGCATGACATCCCCCTAGACTTTGATAAAAAACAAAAAGGAGACAAAAAGGGACAAAGGAGACAGTCAGAGATTCAGTTAGAACGCAGAGAGACAAAAGAGGAGACAGATAAACACTTAGAGCCGAGAAGGGGGAGACACATTAGAGACAAACGGAGACACCTAAAGGAGACAAAATAACACTAGTAGAAAGGGATAAAAATCTGCTGCTTCTTAAGCACAGAGACAGACAAGCCCTCCTCTATGCCTGTCTCCTCTTGTCTCTGTCTCTCTGCTGTCTCCTTCAAGTGTCTCCGTTTTTTTGCACTCATCTGTCTCCTTGTCTGGCTACTGCGCTCCTCTTGGGCCTCACCGGAGGTTCGCCTGGAGGCTGGCAGCTTGCTGCTGCTGCTGCTGTTGCTGCTGCGGCGGTGCTGCTGCAGCACTTGCTGCCTGCTGCAGCTGCATCATATCCTCTTCTGCTTCAAGGGCCCCGCTGCATGCGGGGTGTACGTACACCGCAGCACTGCCCTTTGCTGCGCCCTGTGACTGCAGCAGGTGCTGCTTCTGCTGCCGCTGCTGCTGCAGAATCTCGTTGCTCACGCTGCAGTCGCGGTTGTAGGCTTCGGGAGCAGCAGCAGTAGCAGCAGCAGCAGCTGCAGCAGCAGCAGCAGCAACCCCCGAGAAGCAGCACTCCGCTAGGTCCGGCACCTCGCCAGAGGTCAAGTGGGCCCACGCCTGCAGCAAACACGCCCATTGCCTCTTCTTGCTGCAGCAGCAGCAGCAGCTGCTGCTGCTGCAGCAGCAGCAGCAGCTGCAGCAGCAGCAACAGCTGCAGCTGCAGCAGTTGTTGCTGCAGCGTTAAGGAGTTCTGTCGGTGTGCCGTGGCAGCAGCATCGCAGAGGTAGCTTGCTCTAGCACTTGCTGGTGTACAGGCAGCAGCAGCAGCAGCAGCAGGAGCAGCAACAGCAGCAGATGCAGTGCAAAGAGGCATGGCACGCGGCCAAAAGTAAAGAGCAGAGCCAGCAGCAGCAGCAGCAGCAACAGCAGCAGCAGCAGCAGCTGTGGTACCCTCAGAGCGTCCTTGGGGTGCCGTTCAGGTGTAAAGACAGGACTGGGCTCTGCTGCTGCAGCGACGCGGCTGCTGCCTGCAACACCGCAGCAGCAGCAGCAAATGCAGCAGCAGCAAATGCAGCAGCAGCAGCAGCAAATAAGTAAAAGGCAAGGCAGTCAGACACGCGGGTAGACTGTCTCCAAGGGGCTGTCTCCACCCCCCAGGGAGTCTCTAAGACACCAGCTGTCTCTGCTGTCTCCGCTGTCTCCGCTGTCTCTACTGTCTCCTTTTGGGCTCCGAATTGTCTCCTTATTTTTCTGCTGCTGCCACCAGGGCTGCGCCTTAACTGCGCTGCTGCACACCTCAGCCTGTCTCCTTCTGTTTGTCTGTGTCTCCGTCTGTCTCCTTTTCGTGTCTGTCTGTCTCCTTTCGTGTCTGTCTGTCTCCTTTTGTCTCCTTTTGTCTCCACTGACAATCTGTAAGCCTACATCTGTCCCTTGCCTGCAGCCAACATATCCTTTTCTCCTTCTCTGTCTCCCCTTATCTCTAAGTTCATATGTGTCTCCTTTCTCTATCTGTCTCCTTTCTCTATCTGTCTCCTTTCTCTATCTGTCTCCTTTCTCTCCCTGGGCCTGCCTTGCTGCTGTCTCTCTGCTGCTGCTGTCTCCTTATTCGTATTCTGTCTCCTTCTGTCTCCTTCGTCTTGTAAGAAGCTTCTCACTTGAAAAGAGACTCCTCTCGCTGCACTCTTCCCTCTGCTGTCGGTGCTGCTGCTGCTGCTGCTGCTGCTGCTGCAGCGGCTGCTGCTGCTGCAGCACCTGTCTCCTCAGCCTAAAGGAGACATAGCCCTCGCACAGAACCCCAGCTCGAATGGCTGCTTTGTCTCCTGCTGGCCAGCATTCTCCTGAACTGCTGCTATAGCAGCAGCTGCAGCTGCTGCTGCTGCTGCTGCTGCTGCTGCTGCTGTCGCCGCTGCTGCTGCTGCCCGTCGCGGCGTCTCTGCCGCCCCCAGCGCAGTGCAGCAGCCCGCATGCTGCTGCTGCTTCTCCTTCTGCTGCAGCAGCGTTTGCTGCTGCTTCTGCTGCTATTGCCAATGAGCTGTATCTCCTAGCGAATTCGGCCTCATAAGAAGGATTGGTAAACAGCAGCTCAAGAACCTGCAGCAGCGCAGCACGCACCCCGCTGCAGCAGCAAATCAAACGCTGCTGCTGCAGCAGACTCATCGAGCTGCTGCAGCAGCAAAGACAACCGTCAGCAGCAGATGTCTCTTCCCCCGCAAGACCGGCGCGGCAGCAGCGTCTCCGCAGGAATGGGTAGAAGCTCTGAAACAGCAGCAGCAACAGCAGCAGCAGCAGAAGGAACAACACGAGCAGCAGCAACAGCACGAGCAGCAGCAACGGAACGAGCAGCAGCAGCAGCAGCAACAGCACGAGCACCAGCAACAGCACAAGCAGCAGCAGCAGTAACAGCACGACCAGCAGCAACGGCAACAGCACGACCCAGAGCAGCAGCAGCTGCAGCAGCAGCTGCAGCAGCAGCAGCAGCAGCAGCAGCAGCAGCAGCAAGACGCAGCAGCACCTGCATGATGCGAATAAGTCTCATGTGCATCGGCTGCAGCTGCTTCTGGTGGTACAGATGCCGCAGCAGCCGGCGACGCACGGGGGTGCGAGTTGTCAGCAGCGCAGCACGGAGACAGAACCCAGGGATATCCGCCTGCAGCAGCACCAGCAGCAGCAGCAGCAGCAGCAGCAGGAGCAGCAACGGCAGCAGCAGAGTGAACGAGCTGCGCAGGAGGCTCGCAAGGGCCCATAGTGCTGCTGCTTCTGCTGCTGCAGCAGCAGAAGCAGCAGCACCAGTCAAAGCCTAGCATAACAGTCGGCCTGCTGCACAGCAATAGGCACAGCCAGCAGCAGCAGCAGCAGCAGCAGCAGCAGCAGCAGCAGCAGGGCTCCGTACCCCTATCTGTCGCAGCATTTGCAACCCCACAAAGAAGAGCTCCGCCTGCTGGCAGCAGAAGAGTCTATAAGCCATTCGATTTGCGACCTGCTGCAGCAAGTCCATAGCCGAGATGTGCTGCTGCTGCTGCTGCTGCTGCTGCTGCTGCTGCTGCTGCTGCTGCTGCTGCTGCTGCTGCTGCAGTCTCTGCTGCAGCCACAGCAACCCCCTGCTGATGCGCCCACTCAATAGTGTCTCCCTAACAACTGTCTCCACTGAGGCCTCGGGGCCCCACGGCAGCGCAGCGTCTCTCTGTGTCACAGCAAATTGCTGCTGCTGCTGCTGCTGCTGCTGCTGCTGCTGCTGCTGCTGCTGCTGCTGCTGTTGGTGTTGGTGGTGATGCTGCAGGGTGTCCGAGCCCCGCAGCACCACTACCTGCTGCCGCTGCTGCTGCTGCTGCTGCTTCGCCTGCTGGTGACCAGCTGCAGCAGCAGCAGACACCCGCTGCTGCAGCCACCGCAGCAGCCGCACGTACAGCGCAAGCTCTGAAAGTTCGTCTGTGAGCTGCTGTTGCTGCTGCTGCTGCTGCTGTTGCTGCTGCTCGCTCGGTGCAGCAGCAGCAGCAGAAGCAAGGTCTATCTTGGTCAATACACGTATGTCAATGAGAGATGCAGCAAACTGCAGCAGCCGCAGCAGCAAACGCGAGCTAAACCCTATGTCTAGCAGCGACGCTGCTTCGCAGTGTAGATGCACTGCAGGAGACACATTTGCTCCTGCTGCTGCTGCTGCTGCTGCTGCTGCACCTGCTGCTGCACCTGCTGCTGCGCCTGCTGCTGTTGCTTCTGCTTGCCACGGCACCACCAAAGACACCAAAGAAGGCGGGAATCGTATGCTTGTCTCCGTGCTGCTGCAGCTGCTGCTGGTGGCGTTGCTGCTGCTGCAGCTGCTGCTGTTGCTGCTGCTGTAATCTCTGCTGCTGCTGCCGTCATATCTTCGTCGTGAGAGGCAGCGGTCCCTCAGTCCATGCAACTCGCTGCAGCACTGCTGCTGCTGCTGCTTTTGCTGCTGCTGCAGCGCCTGCAGCAGCAGCAGCGCATGCTGCGCAACTGCAGTCGACTCGTAGACAGATGGCGTGTCCCCAGCAGCAGCAGCAGCAGCAGCAGCAGGTTCAGCAGCCCCTTCTGCTGCTGCGAAGGCAAAGGGGAGAGCCTCCTCGCTGTACCCACTGAAGACAAAGGCCATAAGCAGCCGCATGGCGATCATTTGCTGCTGCTGCTGCAGCAGCTGCAAGGCTTCTGCTATGCGTTTGAGGTCTCTGCAGCGCAGCGCCAGCTGCAGCAGCAGCAGCCCCACTTTGCTGCTGTCAAGCCCGTTCTGCATGCAGAAGGTAGCTGCAGCACGAGGGCCCTCCATCAGCAGCACGCACTGCAGCAGCTGCAGCGTGCTGCTGCCAGCAACAGCAGCAAACAGCACACCCCTTCTCGGGTGCAGCAGCAGCGCAGCACGGCAGCAGCAAGACACCAGCCCCAAAGACATGCGTTTGGAGACACAGCATTCGACTAGCAGCTCGCCCCGCTGCAGCAGCTCCTGCTGCTGCTGCTGCCTCGCGCTGCTGCTGCTGCTGCTGCTGCTGCTGCTGAGCAGCTTGCTTCTTTGGTGCTGAGGCCAAGGAGACAGACAGGTGCTGCTGCTCCGGCCCGCAGCAGCAGCAGCAGCAGCAGCAGCAGCAGGCGGTCTGCTGTCGCTGTCCCCGGAAGGCCAAGACACCAGCCAACACCTGTAAGACACGCTGCAGCAGCTGCTGCTGCTACTGTTGCTGCTGCTGCTGCTGCTGCTGCTGCGTCTGCTGCGGCGCCCGCGTTTGCTGCTGCAGCATGGGACGCCCTCAACAAAGATGAAAGCGTCGCTTGGAAATATACGCAACGAGCTGCAGCAGCAGCAGCAGCTCTTGCTGCTGCTGCTGTTGCTGCCTTCTGCTGCTGTTCCTGAGGAGGGGCTGCTCCTGCCTACCAAATCGCAAGTGCTGCTGCTGCTGCTGTCCCCTTCGCCGTCACTATCGCAGCTCCTACTGCTGCGGCTGCTGCTGCGGCTGCTGCTGCGGCTGCTGCTGCTGCGGCTGCTGCTGCTGCGGCTGCTGCTGCTGCTAGCAGCACGTCTTGCTGCAGGATTTCTATAAGGGGCCGGTCCTGGGGTCTTCGGAGACAGCGCGGTGTCAAGCAGCAAAGGCTTTCTCCCGCTGCAGCTGCTGCAGCTGCTGCAGCAACTGCAGCAGCAGCTGCTGCTGCTGCAGAGGAAAGGCAGCCGTGCAACGTACAGCCAAGAGGGGCGGGCCTGCCTCATAGCCCGCTCGCGCTGCAGCTGCTGCAGCTTTGCTGCTGTCTCATAAAGCCGGTTTATCGGCGTCTTCCACTGCTGCAGCAGCTGCTGCTGCTGCTGCTGTTGCTGCTGCTGCTGCTGCTGTTCGCTGGCGAAAGAAGCCAACAACTCCACCAACTCCCCTGTGCTTGAGGAGGAGAGGCCTGTGGGGAGCTCCTCGACTGCTGCTTCCGTACCCTGCATCAAGCAGCAGCAGCAGCAGCAGCAGCAGCAGCAACAGCAGCAACAGCAGCAAGTGCAGCAGCAGCAACAGCAGCAGCGCCATTAAGAAACCCTACAAACAGCAAGCACGCCTCGGCGGGAGCCAAAAGAAACCGAGCCCTCATGTGGGGTTAGCAGAAGCAGCAGCAGCAGCAGCAGCAGCAGCACCAAAGGCAGCAACGGTCGCAGCAACAGCAGCAGCAGCAGGAGCGAGAACAGCAGCAGCAGCTCACCACAGCGCATGCATCCATAAGTGTCTCCAATTCTGCTAAAAGGGGACTGCCTTCTGCTGCTGGGCCCTGCACCCCACCACAAGGGGGCTGCAGCTGCAGCAGCTGCAGCGGGAGGTCCTGCTGCAGCAGCTGCAGCTCCTGCCACGCCTGTCCCCCTGCTGGCTGCTGCTGCAGTTCGTAGGGAGGCAGGAGCCAAGCAACTTGCTGCTGCTGCTGCTGCTGCTCCTTCACCTGCTGCAGGGACCCGCATGCATCTGGCCAGATAAACCGCTTGCTGCTGCTGTCTGCTGCTGCGCTGCTGCCACAGAAACGCTCGAACTGCTGCAGCAGCTGCTGCCGCTGCAGCAGCAGCTGCGCCCGCGTGTCTTGGTGCAGCAGCCCCAGCTGCAGCTCCTCGCACAGCTGCTGCGCCGCCCGCTGCCGCTGCTGCCCCTGCTGCTGCTGCTGCTGCTGCTGCGGCAGCTGCTGCTTCTTCACGACCACCTGCTGCAGGAAGAGGAGCGCGTCGTGCGACACAAAGACAACCGCACTTTCCACGCTGCTGCTGCTGCTGCTGCTGCTGCCGCTGCTGCTGCTGCTGCTGCTGCTGCTGCACGGAGACGATCCAGCAGGGACAATGGGGTCTCCTCGCCGGACGGTGGAGGAGACAAAGGCGCAGGCCTCAAGAACTTGTCTATAGGCCTGTGCAGGGGTAGCAGCAGCAGCAGCAGCAGCAGCAGCAGCAGCAGCAGCAGGTGCAGCAGGTGCAGCAGCAGCAGCAGCAGGTGCAGCAGCAATCCGCAGCCGCAGGGCGAGGAGACCAAAAGCAGCGGGAAAGGCGGAGAGAGCAGCAGCAGCAGGCAGCAGCTGTCTCTGCAGCGGCAAGCCTTCTGCTGCTCTTTGTCTCTCTCTGAATTCCGCTTCTTGGAACTGGTTTTCTCCCGCGTCTCCCCAGCTTGCTGCTGCTGCTGCTGCACTTGCTGCAGCAGCAAAGAAGGCCTTCAAGGAGACAATTCGGAGACAGTCCCTACTGTCTCCAATTACTAGGTGCAGCGAGTCGCTGCTCACGCGCACAGACAGCAGCAGCACAGGCAGCTCCCTCGCATGGGCCCTTGCTGCTGCTGCGCAGCTGCAGCAGCAGCAGCAGCAGCAGCAGCACGAGCTGCTGTTGCTGCTGCTGCTGCGGTTGCCGCAGTCGCTGCAGCTTTGGCGTCGACTGTCGGACACGCTTTTGCCGTTGCTGCCTTGCTGCTGCTGCTGCTGCTGCTGCTGCGGCTGCTGCTGCTGCTGCTGCTGCTGCTGCGGGGGGTCGTACAGTGGCAGCTCCAGCGCATGCACTGCTACACCTGTA
>HG713444.1:7448-19570 GCA_000499725.1 Eimeria brunetti
CCCACAACCGCAACAATCGTATGAGTGTGCGTCCAACCGCATACTTCCTGGGCAGAGAAGCTCGCTGTTCTAACGCCACAGGGAGTTTCGCCACGCGACAGCCGTCAACGCGCAGACCCCAACATAACAGCCCCGTAGAAAACACCCGTCTACATTAATTCTCCTATCTCCTGTGGTACTCAATTTAGCGACAGTGGACTGCGGTTTTTGCCTCCCATGCCCTCTCTAACCACCAAGCGGATGTACAGAATTCGCTCTGATTAAGCCGTCAATCAATGCGCCACCTTAGCTGTTCTCGGCTACTGCACAACGAGTGCTTTCATGCTTAACCTCCCTAGCCGTCAACCCTTCAAGCATATGCATTGTCGCTGCTATCTACCGAAGAGCAGCACGCTGGGCGTACACAGCTTCACGTATTTATTCCACCCCTTAGAATGTCAGACTGCGTCTGGCGAACCCACACCACACTGTCAAATAAATCGCAGCCAAAGGATACCCAAGGGAAACAGGGTCAACGCAAAACAAACGTGAACTGTTCGTATGTATATATACATGCATATGCATCTATGCCTTTCATCAGACATTCTGGAAGCGTAGGAGCACCCATAACCGCAACAAGGGTACGAGTATGTGCCCACAAGCATACATTCTGGGCAAAGCAGCGCGCAATCATAACGCCACGGCAGGTCTTGCCACGCCCCAGCGGTCGACGCGACCACACGAACGTAACAGCCTCACCAGGGCCACCCACCAGGTATAAGGGTTCTTCACTAAAAATCGCGTTCAAAATGTTAGTGAGTTGGCATGCAGAGCGTGCGCGAGCCAATATCCTTGTTGAGCAGAGCCGCATCAGGAATTTCTGCAAACCAGAAACGCCCACTTTCATCACGATTGTCCCTCTCTTCCGTGTTATCTATCGGCTAACCAGTTAAGTACTTGTTTCCCGCCCGTGAACTGGGCGACACCGAGGATTTACGTTTTCTGGTGCTGCAGCAAATCCTTCCGTTTCTACCCCAGGCAGTCTCGCTGTTTACTGGAAAGCTATAAAGAAAAACCATTCAATTGTCTTCAAACGGAAAGGCAGTTGATTGCCATGTCATACTTTGTGCCAATATTGGTGGGACATCCAGGTGCATTTCTAGAGACGCCGGAGCAGGACTAGACTTGCCTTACTATGCAGCTCTTGTTAAGTTTTGTTTCATCCACCTGGCACTGCTAGAAACAAGCCCATGTGCATTTCTTATTCCAGCTCTCGGTCGGTGACTGCTGCGACACTTCATGTCTTCTTTGCCAGCGTGAGTGCTTGCGGTACCCTTAAACGCCACAGCAAGAGTCGGAAGCCCGCCGCTCAATTTGTAGCTGCGCGCTGAGCCACGTGCTCTGTATTCCTTCATGTGTCAGTAGTACGTACACAGTCCTTGTTGGCTGCGGCGCCGGCCATAGGCAACGTTTCCCTATTTCCGCCTTCCGGCGCGCAGCTCCCACCCCTCCATTGTGGTGCCCGCCTATGGTACTAATGCTGGAAAACAAATCACTTCGTCGTCGCCGCTGGTTCCTATCACATATGGCTCTGCAGACGCACCTCGTAACCACTCAAGTGCGCTAGCTTGTGATGCCCGATTTTGGCCTGGAGCCACGTGTAGCAGCACCAAAACCCTCGTCGCCCGCAGACGCCAAAGAAATGGACGGGGAAAGAGAAAAATCACTTTCACTTTTCACAGAAAGAAGCTCCACATATATGCACGCATGCCGCATATACATCACACCTGTCACCACAAATCCTTGAGGGTGTCACCACTAATAAATAGACCCGCCGAGAAGATAGGCTTGTTTATAGGTGCTCACTATCTGTGTAAAGCAGCACAAGATCGTAACGCCGCAGAACTTTTCGGCACGCCGTGGCCTTTAATATGTGCACAAAATGGGCATAGCTCATGATGGCCTCACATGCAGGCCATCTACATATCATCCCAATAGGGTGTATCGCTTGATCGGCGGAAGCGTGTAATTCTAGTTGCGACTAGCGGGCCTCGGGTACGCTCAATTCCAAATGGACAGCAGTGCAACTGGCTGAGCGAGGGTTTCCTTTCTGATCACTTGTTGGAAAGCCACGAATAGGACTAAATGTTCAAAACGTACTGGGAACATCACGTGTGCGCAGACCAAGTGCGTGCATCTCGTTTGTGCCGTGAGATGCCGTTTTCGGACAAACATCAGTGGTACATTCATAACTTGCACTAACTTCGAACCGACCGCAGCGCATAATCTCGCCAAACAAAAACTACAGCCTGCATTGTGCGTTTCGTCTTTTTTTCCGTTGCTTGACAGAAACAGAACGGGGCCCGTTGTGTTGCTGTCAAGCAATGTTGCTGTCAAACAATGGTACTTTGTGCAAGCAGCAAGAGTACGACCGGGTAAGGGTGGATACTACTACGCCTTTGGAACAAACCACAAGGTAGTTGCCTACTACGTATCACGCTGCAGATACAGCGCCTCAACCGTTCACTGACATCCTTCAGACACTGTGATGCGTACACGAATCACAGCTCCACAACGCCCCGAATGGCGATGATGCGCACTCTGAAAATGATGCGACCTCTCTTGATAGCACACTGCAGATCCATGAATCTGCATGCATTTACATACACATCCATGGCTGCCATCAGATAGCACGCAGCGTGCACGTACTCATACCTACAGCGCGAGGTTGAATTGGTATCCAAATGCATACTTTCTGACCACGGTGGAGGCTCATAGCAAGCCAGAGAGTTGCGCGCCGCGCTGCGACCCACACGTGCAAACAAAATGTATTGTAGCAGGAGTTTGTCCCTAGCTATTAGACTATCAGACTCCCAGCCGGACACTGCGTATGCACCAACTGACGGCTGGTGCATACACAGGGCTATCGATTTAGGCGCAAACTAAACAGCAAATGCAAAAGGATGGACCTGTCTGCATGGCTCCCTTTTGAAATCGTTTCTTGGTGAAGGAACGACGAGATTCAAGAACGTCAGGAGGCGTCAAAACAAAACATGCGTGCAGACGGAAAGCTTTCATCCAGAATGCCTCGGCTGGCTATGTTGGAGTGCTATGGAGACGCTACTGTGAGGTACCAAGCTCGAACAAATATCCGTTTTATATTCAGAAGGTGCACCTACGCCCAAAAAAACCAGTTAGTGTATCTGGTTCAAGCAGAAGTAGACGCCCGCACCCCGGATGCGGCTTGATGATTTTGTTCAGTAGACACACAACACGCCAAAGTGTCTGCCTTATTTGGCAAGCGCAGCCTGCGTAGATAAACAATTTGTGTAGGCCAGGCCGTCTACCGCTGCCTGCTATTTGTCACTCCCGTTCGCCGCAAGAGTAAAACCATCACACTTTTACTGGTTGACAGTCACAACTACCAGGCGCAAAAGTTCGCCGCCACTTGTGACATGCCGCGATGCCCATGTGCTGCCTAACAAGTTCACGTGGGTCGTCAAATTAAGGTTCTGTCTCACACATACACAGCAGATAACCGAAACAGTCCGCTATAGTATATACCAAAAAGGAGAGCGTTTGTCGCCAAACGACCCCTCACATTTTTCCGTTAGCAAAGTGTACATATACATTAAATGAACACGGGGTTTTGCATAACTGCGCCTAACAGATGAGCTTGTCTTAAAGTGCGCACTTGCTGTGTACAACAGCGCTCAACAATAAAGCTAGGAAACAGCTACAGTATGCGGGACCTGGACGCGCGGACGCGTACTGCATGCGCCCACCTTGCCCCATATGCAGGTATCGCCGCTCTCCGCCAGATTGTATGTATAGGACTATCGGCAGACGGAGTATATTCCTGTGAAGGCGAATTGTGCTCAGGTAACTAATTGCAAGACAAATTATCTCGGTGCATTAGGTGTCCTGGCCGAATTGTCCCTATATATAAAAGCACCGTACCGCCCCCCCCCTACCACCCGAGACACCCCTTGCCAAGGCGAACAGCTTATTCTGCGCTCCTGCCTGTGCACATGTACCTCTAAATATACAACGTTGTCATGTTGTACTGTGGAGGCAAGGGAGGATGCTAGTACAGAAACAGTTCCGCCCTGATTCGTTCCCGTTTCGTGTGTCAGACTCGCTGCTACCACTGTTCCTAAGTTAAACGCCGTCGCAGCTCTTGAGCTACAAAACGTGCATACTATCTGACCCGCCCAGCAACTGGCTGTAACATAGAGAGGCATAGGCACCTCCCATGTAGACATGCGTAAACGAACGGCAAATGCATATGCTGTGCGGTGCTTGGGCTCCACCAAGCTCCACAAAAAGATCTTGTTCGCCGTTCATGACTCCCAGTAAGTCAATGCCGACGGCTGCATAGAGCGGGTAGTTCATTAGGGGTCAATTTCGAGCATTTCTGTATTAAATTCCTGACGAGGTGCCATGATGCAAGCGTATGCGATACGCCGTACACGCACAGGGAATTGGACCGCTTACAATTGAGTGCCACGGCGCTTGTAACACGAGGACAGCAAATAGACGAAACATGGATCAACCTACCCGGTAACAAGGACTAGCCCTAAAAATTAAGGAAATCAGCTCAACGTGCGTGGTGCGCGTTCGCTCCCCCGCTTCCATCTACTGCAGTCCAGCAGACAGCACCGCCACCTTTCACTCCGGTCGCTGCCCATCCTCGCATCCTGTAGAGCACATTTTCCCGCTTTATGTGTGCAGTGCATATCAAATGCTGTCATCTCTAATCTCTATAGTAGCTCGTGATAGCACACTGTTTCCAACAAATCTAGATGAGGCGGCGCACTGTTCCGCCGTAAGAATCCCGGAGATCACCTGGCCATATACGTACCAGAACACCCAGCTATATCTGCTTTCGCTATGGAGGCAAGGCAGTATGGCCGCACGCCGACGGTTTGGATCATAAGCCTGCAGCGATAGTATCTTGCAGGCGCTCCCCACACTGGCCCCTGTAGCTTATCCATCGGCGCCGCAACTCTTCGACCACCCAATGTAGATAATGCCATTTCGGCATACCCAGTGACTGCAACTGGGAACACCAAAGCCACACCTCAGATGTAGATATGAGTAAATAAAACGCATATGCCTTCAATGCAGGTAATACGCAGTCTAGCAAGCCTTGTGTAAAGACCCTTTAATCAACTCAGCATATGCCTGCGCTGATAACCAAAGGCAGTACGGGTGAAACATGCCGGCATGGATAAGCTTCCGAAGTATGAAAAACCTAATAGACGCGAAGAGCTCAGGACGTTCCCCTAACGTGGTCCTGGCTAGAAGGATGTTGCTGCTGCTGTTGCTCTTGCTCTTGCTGCTGGTGTTGTCTTCGTCTGCATTTCCAGCGTTCTTACATGGGCTAAACGTTTCAGCGAGGAACGGAAGCTGACCGAGCTTTACTGGGTTATTCATCAACTGCACTAGGCGGCCAGTGCAACCGCAATGTTGACGGGGTAATTGCGCTATCCCGCATTTGTCAGCCTTCCGTTCTTTACGCTTCCTACACTTGTTCCGGCACTTTTGGACAGAGGTAGTAAAACGACGCAGACGCCCAGGAATACCCGTAGTCCCACAACGCTTGCACATATATGGGCCCGTCTGCCATCAGACATGGTGTAACGCAACAGCACGCATATCTGGGCCGAGCACGTGCGACTGTTTCTAACACCTTCCTTGCTGGTGGAGCTGGAGCGTCATCGTAAGGCAAGAATCATCAGCCGCATCGCGGTCGCAGACCTGCTCAAGCAATAGGTATAGTACCGTGATGCCCCCTTATGCAGGTCTTCTCCCAACCACTGCGTATACTCCAACCGGGAGGCAGACCTGATATAAGCCAGGGAACGCGAACCACGCGCCAGTTCTATGCCAACAGCAAAACGCTATTACTGGCAGCTAGGAGATTCCCTTGGATGTTGAGGAAGCGGACGACATCTCACATGCGCGACCCAAGGTGCCCTAGACAGCGTTCGCTTCCGATTATCATGGAGAGTACTAGAGACACCTTCCTGCAAAGCCGATAGCTTGAAAAACTCCGGAGTAGCTTGACTACTCCGGACACAGGACAAATTTCCCAATGCTGACGAAGAGTTAGATTCTGTCTCGCAAACAAATAACGCGGCGCCGAGACATTCTACCCTAGTAAATAAAAAAGATCTTAGGTAAACGCAAAGTGCAGTCCTACTTCCTCTCACACTGGAACTTTACATATCTGCTCGCGCTTAGATGCATATCCACGCCTGGTACCAGACGGCGTGAAGCGTAGCAATGATGGCGCCAGCCGAACGTGCTTGTCTCCTACGCCATACTTTCTGCGGAAACAGGCAGCGATTACAACTACAGATTATGTTGTGCTGGATCCGTACCATAACCCCGTGAACACAAACAACACAACTCCTAAGAGGTTACATACGAATCATCGAAAGCTTACTGCAGAATACTGCATAGACTCGTACAAAGGAAGGGGATTGATTTTTAGCAGGGCCGGCAAATCAAAGCCAAGCTTAATACCAACTGCAAAGCAATGCAGCTCCTTACATAGGGGCTCATATTCAAATCGTCTTTTGTTCGTCGACCAACGAAAGCTGGAAAACTTTATGACGCGGAAGGTACTTCATGAACGCGGACCGGGGTTCTCTTCACAGCGCGCCTCTGATGAGTTTGGAAAGGCGATACAAGCGCCCTACCGAAGGAAAAGCCCGTTCGAAATAACATCAGTGGTACCTCCATACATTACGACCTCCCCGAACACAGAGCGCTTTCACCAATAACAGCGAATCAAGCGCCTGCCAAAACCCAATCCATGTCTTTCTTTGTGCAACAGCCACGCATGTTGACCTTTGGTGTGTCAGAGGCGTCGTCGGGTGCCGCCCGCCCTTCGCTGTTTTCGTTCGCAGCAGACCAACTACCACTGTATATAGCTGATTGCACGTGTTACTAAACACTTGACACACATCGCCAGGTGCTACAATTCGACTGATACAAATCACCGTGAAACCACTATTGCGTTTTACCACGCACTGCAGTGCACATATACTATGTCATCAGTTCACTCAGATCACGTGTAAAAGAAGGGACACAAATTTCCAACTTTCCGCACACTGCTATTCCGCATTTCTGCATTCATGCACATCCCTGCTTTTCGGGGTAACGTCATACAGTCTGGATCGGTGCAATACTCATGGAGACGCGCAGGAAACTAACTTCCTGCTCGTACTACATGCTTGCAGCATACTGACTAGTTACTGGGCGCTCGACATCTCCCCCACTCCAGGTGCTGATTATGTGCACACTTTCTGGGGAAAATGTCGGACGATTTCAACGCCAAAAAAAGCTTCGATACAAGCAGGCCATAGATCGAGAAGTGGATTTGATTTCAATTAGGTAGCCCTAATCACGCACAAGCTTAACGACAACTGCCGAACGATATAGGTAGCCACATGCGGCTTCCCTGTCAAACCGTCAAACTGCGTTTTGGTGGTAGGCCATGCTCCCCGCAGGCTAACTGGCACAAAGCCTACCCAGCTGGATCTCCATTGATACTAAATCTCGGAAACAAACTCAGGCCTGCTGCGGCCTCCTATCTAGTATTGCACTGCACAGTATACTGCAGCGCCAGTTCTCTCAGCTTGCTTGTAAGGGCGCAGCTGAACTAAAACGAATCTCTCCTTCTGCGCATACTGCTATTACATACATCAGCACTAATGCACATACAACTGCATGCATCCCTTCCTAGTGTCATACAGTCTGGCGCGTATCATTACCCACAACGAAAGGAAAAAACTCAATGTGCTACCCGTTCTACAGAGCTGCAACCCAACACTCCAGTTAGTGGACGCTACATATATCTCCCAGTGTAACTGAGTATTGTTTGCACACTTTCTGGCAAGCAAAAGGCCTCAGCGGCAAAAAAAACCTTTCCACGGGGCCATATGCGTGCCCACCCAAACTAAACCCCCCCTCAACGCTCATACATGCATGTCTGCTGCCTCTCCCCCCAAAACTGCGACCAAGATACGGAGCTGATTTCAACGGGCGCCCGTGAACCCAGCACGCGCTTAATACCAACTGCCGGGAGACGCCGTTGGCCGCATCCAGTGTCCTGCTGGAATGTATTTTGCTGGAGGACCAACGCCAATCTGAAATTAAGAAAAATATTATATATAGGATGCATGTTAATCAAGACTGTCATGCATAAGCTTCGGCTCCAAATGGCTATGCAGACTTTCGAAAAAAGACCTTTTTGCGCATGGATACGTCGAAATAGTTTCACTAGCTTCCTGGATACACAGGACAACATTACAATTTCCGAGCTGCAGGATCAACCTTTTAATGCGAAATGCTTGGGATGCAGGTGAGTGCTGCAGAGCCCAAGCATCCCGTCTCAACATATAAAGAAGAGCTAACTCGGAGCAAGACGATGCTCCCAACTTTTCTTATGGCAACGTAACTTCTACCATCCACGCAGAATATCATATGCACTCATGCAGGCTATCAGACAGCCGCAAGTATAATAGTACTCACCGCCACTGGTACCAAATGCGTTCGGATCTAAGCGCATAACTGACGGCAAAAGCAACGTGCAACCGCAACGACACGGAATCCATTGCCATGGCGGCCACAGAGAAGCGCACACAAAGTGAATATCTCAAAGATGGTCGCAATGCACGTCCGTTGCATCTCCAGCAAATGCTACATATACTCTTGTTGGCAAATAAAGTTACCCTTTAGCCAGGGCACGCCAATCATGGTGAAGCTTACCAACGCCATCTCCAATTGCTGGGCGATGCAGTTGGGTGCATGGTATGCCCTTCTCGAAGCGCAACTTGTTCGGAGACTGAAGACAGGCAAAACTGTTAACAAAGTATGGGGAACATCATTTGCGTGCAGGCCGATGGCCCGCTTTCCATTCATCGCTTTAGCTGGAATACCTTGGAAAGTCTTCCGAGAGATGCTCACAGTGAAGGGAAATCGACTATATAGTCACAAGTTTACACCTAGTCCTAACAGAACACAGGGAAAAAAATTTCACCAAACCAAACTTCGCCAGCACTACAGGTTGCTAGTATTTGCGTTGTCCAATGAACGCACAAAAACGCCATGGTGTACGCGGTTTTTTGCCCACGCCCACTGAGCGCTTCCACAATTCATGCTGGCCGCGCGGGCGGCAGCGCCCCAGCCTTTTCTGTTCCCTTTCTCCGCAGCTAACCTTATATCGCCCATCGCGCTTACCCCAGATAGCGTTAAACGCTATCTAAAGTTCTGCATTACTCACCGTGCAGTCGTTGCTCTCCCTTACCAAGCTTTGAACCACGCATACCCTGCCGCACCCATTCAATGAGATCATCTGAAGCGTCACACTATGTTTCGAGGAAACAAATCGTGACGTCGGAACACCCCTATCCAGAGTGGAGGTCGAATCAAAATTACCTTGTGCTTTTCACAAAAGCTTGCGAGCATGCACATACATATCCATGAATGTCTTAAAACAACCTCACACGTAGCAGTATTCAAATTTGCACCGAGCGGATGTGCCTGTTTCAAAAAACATACGTCCTGGAAACACCGGCCTGCGAGCGTTTCGCTGGAGAAGCATCCGCCACACAGTCACCGCACACGCCCGCACACAAACTGGACAAACCAACGGTGCTCACACATGCAGGTTCCCTATGGCTCCATTAAAAGCAGTGTATGCTCGTGTCGCTATGAAGCGAAACCAAACGAGGGAGAGCAAAGCAAGCGCACACCTCCAAAAACTGTAGCTGGATGCATGTTGCATCCTTCTCCAGTCGTCTCTGGTTGGAGTGCAGATAACCGACGATGTTGACGGCGTACACGCCACATGGCGTGCTTACAGACTGCGGGTCTGCTTCTGTCTTGCCTCTAACTATGTTGGAATGTTATGGATGGCTTGCAGTGAGTTTCCAAGATCGAAAACAATAGGTGACACGCTCCTGAATGATGTTTGGCCTGGACACGAAAAACCCTCAGCTTGACTAATCCTCCCCAACAAGAGGGGCCCACCTGCACTTCGAGAACCCCCTTCTATTGCTACCCAAAATACACACAATAGTGAGCTACCTGGTTAGGAGTTTTTTCGTGCGGGCAATGTCAGCGTTTCCAATCTATGTGTTGCTCCGACCGTTGACGGTACCCCAAGAAACGCTATTGCCCTTCCCCGCAGGGCAGCTAACATCGTACATAATAGGGCTTTCCATCAATACTACCCACTGTTTGATACAAATCAACACGTACTGCCGCTGAATTTGGCCATGCATTACGCTTCACATATACTGCCTCACCCATCCGCTGAAGTTCTTGAGGATATGTGGCGCGGTCTCGCAAACGCATGTCACCGAGCCGAAGCGGTCCGCTCCAACGAAATGCCGGCATCAGATGCACCTGAAATAGACTCAGCTACTCTATCAAATCGCACGCATTCGCGCATCCATCCATGACTGCCATCATACAANCTGAAATAGACTCAGCTACTCTATCAAATCGCACGCATTCGCGCATCCATCCATGACTGCCATCATACAAGCTGAAATGATCCAGCACCCATAACCCCAGCGACAAGAGGCTTTTTCTTTCCGTGCTACAGAAGTGCTACTAACGATTCTAGTTGCTGGGCGACTCTACTCAACTCTATGTTCTTGTCATTTGCGCACTTCCTGGCCAAAATATCGTGCGCCCGTGACGCCACAGAATGCATCGCCTCACTGCCGCTGTCAACGAGCAGGGACACTGCATTTCCCCCTGTCCTTCACTCATGCAGGCTCTCCAACTGCCCCTGCACATGCTTAGGCTGTTGCTTTTGTGGGAGGGGACCAAGTCTGACCGGGGTAAGTCGGCGAAGCGCAGGCTCAATAACAACTACAAAAATATGTAACTGGCGTGGAAAACGGGCCCCCCCTCTTGCTGGAATCACAACAATAGTAGAAACCTTTCAGGACATATGGAAAGCATCCCATGCGCGCAGACCGATGGCCTTCTCTCCACTATCCTCTGCGCAGTATGTTGGAACGGTACAAACCCTCTGCCACAAAAGACCAACCTCAACCGAAAAACAGCGAGACATTCAAAAAGTGCAGAAATCAAATCTACTCCGATCCCCAAGTAGCCTAACGAACCTTGCCAAGCCAGAAATGCTAGCCTGCACGCCAGACTCCGCTGTCATCTGTGATACCCAATGCCTACACGATGGCCCAACAACTCCAAGCTCTTTCGTGCAACCGACATGCGTGTTCGAGCAATGAATCCATACTGGTCGCGACAGCGGCACCCCTGTGGCCCCCGGCACTGTAGGGTTCGGCAGAACGACAATCATTGTGAGTTGCCGAGCTAGAATCTAATACAACAAATCATTTTCTCCCTAGTTAGCATGCGGGCACTACTGCCTCCCACCACGTATTGCAAATATACCACGTGCCTTATTCACTGAAACTATTTGGTATACCACCATCGGTTTCGCTCACGTGTATTGCGCCGTTGAGGCGCCGTACCTCAGTGGATGGATCCCAAAAACAAGGCAACGTCAAACCAAAACAAGCTCAGCACTCCTCCCCACACGGCAACTCCACACATCTGCACGCATGCGCATGGGCACATGTATGCCTGACGTCAGGCAGCCTGACACGCAGCTGCGCTCATGATGGCAACGACTTGGTGCACTTGCTTTCCAGGACATACTTTCTAAAGAAAACGGCATGCGCTCTTAACGGCCGGTAATCTTTTGGCACGCCGAGGCTGTGTATGTAGGCACGGAAATGCACAATATCAAGACCCTCACATTCGGGGCCTCCTAGCTTCACACCAAGCGCTGCGTATAATCCTGTTGACAGACAATGCCTATTCCGACCTGAGGAACGTAATCCAGGGAAGGCCTAGTTCAAATTACAGGACGCTGTAACTGGTTGCCTCAGCAGTATGTATGGGCCAAATGTTCGTTGGGGGACCGAGGATGGCCGAACATGCTCCAGGCGTGCTTGAAACGCCACGTTCTTGCAGGCTCTTGTCTCCCCATACTTCCAGTTGAACTCCCCCTACCAGGCTGGAGTGCTACAAATACTTTGTCGCAAGGTTCAGATATACTATTCCAAGCTCGAAGGAGCTAAACT
>HG713445.1:0-60552 GCA_000499725.1 Eimeria brunetti
TCCCGAGGGCCCTGAGATCCCCAGAGCCCCAAGCTCTCTTTGATGGCAAGCAAAGAGATGTTTCTCACAGAACCTATTAAAGACCTGATGTATTTAAAATTCCCTTTCCAGCCTGTCAATAATTAATAGTTGGTTTGGACTCTCAGGTATTTGCCACTGTGAGAAATATTTCTTTGTTTGCCAACAAAGGAGAGCTTGGGGCTCTGGGGATCTCAGGGCCCACGGTAACAGACCTCAGTCTCACCAGTGAGCAACAAAGACCAACCTTGCCGTGCGACTTGTGCCCCAAACGATAAGACAAACGCAGTCAGAAGTCACTGAGTGATTTTAAAGTTGAGGTCCCGATTCCCCTCACAAGATGGGGTATCATGAGCTAGGACAAGTAGAGGGAATGCAGGCCATGGGGATTGTTAATGATAGAACGCTCAGACCCTCTTTAGTCCTGAGCCCGCTTTGTAGCATATGGTGATAAACTTCATCCCTAAATAACTTGTATTTCCCTCCAGCATCGGTCAATAGCCAGTAGAGATATGTATCTGTCCGCCGTTGGTCCCCACTGCAACGCCCTGACGTTCTTTCCTTATCTGACTGCGTCTGGCTGAGTAATACTGTGCAGGATGATGTTACCGCTACATCGTTGTTTAGTAAAATAAGTTACCCCAAAACTTCAAAATAGTTCAATTATTCGTTAATAAGATAAAGGAATGTTCTGCTGTCCCCACACGCCCTGGCAAGGCGGCCCCACGTGCTGGGGCTGGGGCTGGGAAGGGGACAGTCTAGCATGTGTCACCACTTCTTGTTACACTTGCAAGGATACTCTCACTGAGGGTCCAACCCAATTACAGCTAATACTTATTAACTACGAGACTTACTGAAAACTTACTTAGTATGTGTCCCCCCATGGCCTTAGCATTGTTTGCCGTGATTGTAGTGAGTGTTCACTACATAAAACTCCAGCCAGAGAGCACTGCATGGAGTATGATATTATTTGTTTCTTTTTTCAGCGATTGACTTGAGGCGAGAGCATACTTCTAACCCCTCTACAACCGGTTTTGGCCGTCACAAGGAGCAGTTTGTCCTCAACAGGGAATGTGACTGCTCGGGACAAGATCAACTGTCTTTAGTCTCACTACAACCATGGCAACCATGCCACCCTGGCAGTGAACCCTGCTCATTGTCCTCTTAGGAGGCGTATACAGATGCATGTATTAGTTGCCAGGTATTGAGTAAGTACTCGATATGTCCCCTAGATAATATATAACAAAGGTGGCGTACTGTTTAGACCCTAACCGAGCGTGCAACAAGACGGTGCAACACATGTTAGACCTTCTCCCGTTTCCCAGCCGCAGCCCGTTGGGCCGCTGTGCCGGGACAAGTGGGGATGACAGGACTTTGTTCTTCTTTGGAGGGACAACAATAAATTATCTGGAAGCTATTGATTGTGTTCCACTTACTGAATAGGCATTTATTTTGAGCTTTCTGAAGATCAGTAATAGCTACATGCAGCATGGAGACAGAAGTTGGCAGCCAGCACGAAGTACTCCGCAGTGGGGAACTAAGGAAGTGTCCCACAAAAAGATATCATTCGGAACTGGTTATTAGCCTGTGTCTATTTAAGAAAGTATTAAATTTGTGAAGCTGGTTTCACATAATTACACGTTTTAAAGCAAGGCCTGGGTCGAAAATGGACTGAACACTCGTTCGTACGCACCTTTCATTGGCCTATAGTCACTCCGTTCGTCGCAATCCGTTGCCACCCTGTCCTGGGAGGGGGTTGGAGCCCTTGCCTTAACTCATTAGTGGGTAATGCTTGGCTGAGGGCACTGCTCGCGGGGCGGGAGTTACTGCCCGGTGCATTTGTTGGGGGTGGGGTCCAGTTCCCGAGGGCCCTGAGATCCTCAGGGCCCCAAAATCCGCTTATATGGAACGCAAAGGAGTTTCTCACACCAATGGCATAATGAGGTTTCTCGACGTTCTTCTTTGGCTGCACCTAAAACAAGTTTATAAATCCTCATGAGAAAATTCGATAAAGGGGTTCCAGTGAAAAATCCAGGGATAATGTTGCCGTATTATGAT
The DNA here is from genome assembly GCA_000499725.1 of Eimeria brunetti. Taxonomy (NCBI): domain Eukaryota; phylum Apicomplexa; class Conoidasida; order Eucoccidiorida; family Eimeriidae; genus Eimeria; species Eimeria brunetti. The sequence goes on from HG713445.1 coordinate 2,077, forward strand.
GCAAGGCCGAGGAACTTCTGGCTGTCTATGATAGTGCACAGGGGTAGGTTCGGAATCCTAGTTGCCTGTATCCACCAGATCTGGTCCGAAACCTGCTGCAGAGTTACTGTGGCTTCCTATTGGGTACCTTTCCGATGAAATGCGTTGTCTTTTTGAATAGATCCAATGAGAAACAACGGTACAAACCCTGAAGCTACTGGCATGAGTCGTAATTGAGTTGCCGCTGACGTTTGATAGGTGCACCTCCCAGTCCAGTGTCTTCGTCCCAACGTTTCTGAACACGCATCCGCTCTGAAGTCCGCTGGATGGGCCTTCATCCTTCACGATGACATACACGGCTAATGTTGTGGGTACGAGGGTTAAGGTGTCGTACGTTCGTGCACAGGAATCCAACTTAGGCGCTAAACGGAAGCTGCCAGGCTTCTTGGCGGGCTTTTTAGCACAAGCACGATGCTCACAAGATAGTGTACTGTTTAGTGCAACGGGAGTTCTCAGCTATTCCTTACAACCTAGACACGCAGTAGTTTTGCAAAATTTCTCGAACCGAAGTCTTCTCCGTTGATTTTCAAGCTACAGGAGCAACGCTGTATGGTTGTTCGGGACTGGTATGAAAACTACAGGCTGCTTATAATGAGGGGTAGCACCCTCTGCTGCAACGTGCACTGCACAGGCAACGCCAAACGCATGAATTGAAAGCCTTATTCGAAAGCGAACACGAGCACAGTAGTTACTGGTAGATCACCAACTGCAGCAGATTGTTCCAGAGATCCGAATATATTTTTGTGCTTCTGTGCATATTTGCTACTTAAAATGCAAGTAAGTATTCAACAGTTGCCTATTGTGTCACTGCGTCCATCAATAAGGAGACTGTGTATGCCTGCATGCTGCGTCTCCTTATGAAAGGAGCTGCTGCAAGAATGGCTGCATCTCAGGACAGCGACCCAGGGCCGCTATTTCCGGGCACGCGGATGCAGATGGAAAGCCTAGAGGCGTTTTGAAGTGTTGACTCCATAGCTGCCCCTGCGGCTCACGATGCTCGTAGGCTAGGAGTAGGAGCCAATGGAAGCCCGGCTCATTTGTATTTACGAATATGTAAGAATGAATTGAACTCCAAATAAGTGGCCGGCTTTAGGGATGTGGGGATGTGGGTAACCTTCACCTCACGGTCACGGGAGCCGCGTAACGAACACCACAGTGTGTTGATGTCTCACTCCATTGTCCACATTTGAAAGTCAAAATACACATTTTTTTTCAAATTAATTCTTATAATAAACCTCACATGTTCTTAAAACTCACCAAAAAGTATTCCTGAACTGCTTACCTTTGCCGCACTATTCGTCCTCGGCACTCTCAATCCCTCGCATCTGAGCGTTTTGAAGCAACTGGCACCCTGAACGCCGTCTGAATTTACTATCAACCACCTCCGTCAGCTGTTCCACCTTTAGGAGTTAAAGTAGCGTCGGAGCTCACTTTTTGCCACAGTAACTGGACAGCTGCAGTGCATTTTTTTTGTTTGCTTTTCTGCCCAAGCGGCCGCAAAAGACCTGCTGTACACTCAAAATGCGAATAACTCCAAAAATTGGTCTGTTCCGTCCGCATGCATGTACCCTCTCCGCTATTCCGTTGCTTCTGGTGGTAGCATAAGAACGTGTTGCGAAACGCCCCACAAGTCACCTTAGTCTGCAGCGCGTACAAGAGCACACATCTTCTCTGATCACTAGCCGTGGACTAACGAGGGCGTAACCATCCCAAAATTGCAGTACATATTTCAGAGGATAGCAGGCTAGTGATTGCCCTGTTCTAAAGTGCGGGACTGACTGGGCGCCTATAGGGGAGGCTGTTATTAATCAGTCCAGTCTCCCCCTAAGCCAATGCAAAAAGTACCCCTTGTAATAGTTTGCTTCAACCGATGATCGAACGGCCGGAGCTTTGCATGTAAATCGCTTTTTACAACAGCTTTCGCCTCATCAATCGACGACAACGACATCCCGCATATATATATAGGCGAACTCCGTGCAATCTTGCTTCAATGGCGCCTTACCCCTGCCCAATTATTTTGATTAGTCTCCTACTAAATTTGTCCGCCACCGTATGTGATGTTTTGTCTTCCGGAATATGCCAAAGACATCCACAAGGTGATGCTCAATTTACACATGAGAGTTTGGAAAGGGCAGAGAGCGTTGGGAAGGTAGGGATGCAGGAAGAGAAGGCCAGTGATGCAGTGATTACCGAACAGAAAGTTGATGTAAAACCGTCGGTACGCCGTCAAAGAAAGCATACACGGTTGTCCGGTACAATTTCTAAGCCACGGCCTCCTAAGGGCAGACATGATCGAGGTGTGAATCGGGAAGGTGGAGTGCAACAGCAAAGAAACACTGCCTTCAAACAACCCCAAGAAGTCAAGGATGAACCTGGTACCGCAATCGATGGAGCCTGCCTTCCCCTCAATTGCAGAAAAGCTCTGTAGCTAGGAAAGCAGTCTCAGAAGAGGTGACTAGCTAATAATAGCTGGTTGAACTGGGGAAAGTTACGAAGAAGATAACCATGCAGAGACACTGTGACAAACATTCTGAGTTACCTTTACCTACCGACAAAATAATGTCACACTACAAAACCCACAGCGCTTCAGCCCGTGGGCAGAGAACATTTGTGCTGCAGGGCTAAGCCAGAGTGTGGGCCATCCAAGAACATCAGCCAACAGTGCACCAGGCAGATTAGGTAGGGCCTTTCCCTCGCCTTGTGGGTCCTCCGAAGACATGAGTTTCAATAAAAATGTCCTCGAACATACTGAGCAAAGGCCTGCTCCTGGCAGCCACGGAATGTCTAAACTTGGCTTAGGAACAGAGGCACATTTGGAGTCAGGAAGCAGTGTGGTCCCTGAAGAGCGAAGTGCGCAACTACAGTGGGAAAAGAGGCAAGAGCTTGCAAGACAGATTGCCGCTTGGAGGCTAATAAATAGGGATACAGATGACGACCCGCCGCCAGATCCTACGGAGGAACGACTTCTTGAGCGGTTGTCAGCCTCAGTTGTAGCAGATGAACCACCAATTGATTTTGGCCACGACCTACACCTATCTGCTCAGGAGCGAGATCATATGGACAGCCGTGTCAAAGAAGAGCTGGCGAAAATCCCAAGAGTGTCGCAGGCGTCGCCTTCACTGGAAGGGCTTTTGTTTGCTGAGACGTTTGATAGGCCGGATGTCTTTGGCTCCTGGGTAGTCTCTGGGAGTTACACCCATCCAGGTGGGCACGGGTGTTGCGTTACTCGTGGGGCAATGCAGATACGCAGTAGATCGTACGCTAAAAATTCTCCAACCGAATGCTGGGAAGCGAAGCAGAGGACCCCATCACTTTGAGAAAGGACACTCCTACTGGGTCAATTTCGAAGCAAATTTTACTAAGAAGTCCCTGATACACTCATGTAAACCTGCTAAATTATGCTTCTGCTCTTTTGTGTAGGGCACTGGCATCATCAACAAAGGCTGCCAGAGGCAATCGAAAAGGACCGTGGACTCATGACGGCTTCCCCCGTAAGATAGACGCTGACACATCATCCAAAAGCAGATTTTGTAGGCTCATGGGTTGGGATAGACTAAGGTAGCGATTGAGTTGTTGCGCGTGCATGTAAGCTTGTTTAGCTTACATTGGCCCCCACGCGGTGTGCGTGTATGGAATTCTTAGGGTTTTCGGCATGCCATTAGCACCATGTTGCCCACTACCGCCAGGCTGTCTTCTAGAAAGCCCCTCATACTGCAGTATGAGCTGCAGCAACACCACCCAAATTTCAGTTGCGGTGGAGGATACCTGACGTTCTTTGCAGCGGATGCACAGTCGCAGTGCTACTTCGATGAAAACACTGCATACGCATTACGGTTCGGGGCTGATCAATGCGGATTCCGCCGGGAAATAGTCTTCAAAATCAGCAGAAGCTGCTCCAAAACTAGAACGACGTAAACTACTGGCATGTTAGTCGATAGTTTGTACGTTCTTTGACCTGTGAACGAGCAGTTGAACCAAGGGCCTGGTATTTTGTCCTGTGTATTCTTTCGCTGCTCAGCGTCGTGCATTCGTTGTATCCTCGGTTGGCGTTGCCTTTTACTGAGAAAAGCCGTCTGTTCACCTTGATCATACAGCCCGACGGAGCTTTCAATATTCTTCTGGATGGGCGGAGCGTTCGCAAGGTGATTGCCACAGTCCAGTCAAATTATTTCAGTCACACACAGTCACGTTCTAGGACACTGCCACGTCTTTCAAGGACAATTTATTCCTCACTCTGCTACATTCTGCAGGGGAACGTCTTTGACAACATGACTCCACCTTGGCCACGGCCAGTGTCGACAGTCAATGTAAATGAGGATAAAACTGAGTGCTAGAGTACCATTAGAGCGGGCACTGCAAGTGATGTTAAAGTGCTGGAGGCCAAGTTAGACCTAGATGGAGCTTTACCGTAGCCAAGTTCACGGAATCTTGAAGCCATTTGTGCTTTTCTCGGAACTGAGTTCAGGAACTAACCAGGGACTTTCCTAGCTTTAACGCAGTGGGTCTCGCATTCATGGCGATCGATAGTGGGACGCTTGTAGACAACATAGTCGTGAGTGACAACATTGCAGCCGTCCGACGATTTGCGAGACAAACCTTCTGGGTGAGCTTGGCTGGCCTGTCCGTTATCTCCACACTCTGCCTATCACAGTGACACAGCCACCCAATACAAAAGGCTTGTCCTTTATTTTGTTGATTCAGCTGTCCTTATTGGGTGGTCCTCAGCACACGTTTCAGGCCTGCAGTGTGGAAGTTTAAACAACAGGGCACACCTATATGACGACTTTGGCTGCCTCAACACTTCTATAGAGCAGCTTGCTCTCTCAAGTGTTTCACGGCTGGAGTCATCTTTAGCATAACTGAATTAAAGGGATGCTCGTTGTGGAAGTAGTTTTGTTGACATGCAGAGAAGAGCCCAAGTGGAACATATGGTAGCAGAGACTGCCCTGAAGACTCGGAGCGCGGTTCGACAAGAAATAAGATCTAAACGCCACGAATCTAAGTTACTCCAAACCGTGGGTAAGCCTTTCGGAGCCTTACATTTCCCCGCGGACTCTTCAGGAGAGACTGAAAGAGTCCTAGAGAACACGGGAAATTCTAGCCCAGGAGCTCATCAACATGAAGAACACTGGAAGGCGTCGCCGGCTAGGCGCAACTTTCACCGATTTGAAGCTTGTCCTGAAGTTGCTCATTTTAAGGAAGTGAAGAGCGAACGTAAATGCAGAACATCTACGTTGTCGAGCGCAGGAGGTGTTGATGCGGATGCTATGCTGAACACCTTGCTGCTTTTGAGTGCATTCGCTGCAGGGTAGGTTTTTCTGTTTTAGTTTCATTGGTGGCCCTGTACCGGAGTATGGCTTGCTTTTACATCCGCTAAAAAGTAATGAAGTATCCTCCACTCGATGAGGTTATCGGCTTTAACAATACTTGCCAAACCAGTTATTGTGGCTGCGGGAAACTTGCCCCCCCCAAGAAGGTCTGTGTTTGTGTATAGGATTGGCGTAATATGGAGGTGCAAAGCCGCGTCTGTAGTTTAATAGAAGACTGAAAAATCGTTGCTTGCCAATAAATATGTTCTCGAAGCGTCGCACAAAAAACCATTGCGGCTTTCCTCGTCATGCACCATCCGCAGATGGCATTATATGCTTGATATCCTGTCCGCCGTCGTCTTGCAATCGAGCAAAGATGATTTGCATTGTTCGGTTGTCATAAGCGATGTAAATATGTTTTGATCCTATCAGGCAACGCAAAATATCCTTTGACGAACTACTGGCCCGCGCGCCGTCGTGCCCTTTTATAAGGCTGTCCATTAGTTTTAAATGAATATGTGCACTCCCCATGGGAGCCATATCTTCTCAAAACTTCTTCCAACGCGCATGCTGGATCTGTGCGAAGAACGTCCCTTCAGAAAAACGGGGCTACCTTCCAACAGTTAGGCTCAACTTCGTGTCAGGCGACGGTCCTTCGGCGTAGAACACAGCGGCTGGAGGTTGAAGGGTGTACAATTGTGCTGTTAAGTCTGTCCAGCACACGGAAGGATATCAAACAGCTTTGATAAGTTAAGCAAGGTAGGGAGTCGCAAAATACTGCACAAATTTGCAGGAGGCACATTCAGTGTTACCATCTATCTCATGATGGATCGCAGCGGCCTTGTTGCGGTCCGTGTTATGCCGCCCCATGAATTCGCGCCAGAAGGTCTTGGTGAACTCAAGATTTTTGTAAGCAATGATTCTTCCCTGAAACCCGCGGGCTTTCAGACGTTATTAATGAATAATATGGCAACTTGCTTTGTTGTCGTCAGCCGCGTGAGCATGGGATGGGGGGGGTCACACTTCCGGAGTCTATCCACAGCAGCGTAAATGCCAAAACAATTTTTGAAAAATCCATTACATATAGAATACATCCATATATACGTTTAGTTTCATTTAGGAACCAGAAGACCCTGCAACAGCCCACGTTTAAGAGCGCTCAGTAGCTTGTGGAGTACACGCTGACACTTATGGAATCATCCTACTTCACAACTAATCAGTCTATCCCGCTTTGCGCGTTGAGGCTCGCAGCCCACCACAGACAGTGTAAACCGCGCACGGCCACCAAGTGTACCAAAAGTCCTTGGCCTTAAAAGGACGTCATGAGCTGTACTATAGTGAAAAAGTCCAGGAAAAATATTCACTCCTAAATCGTTTATTGCTCCTACAGGTTCCGTGATTCACGCGAACAGTAGAGGTTGAATATGAGGGAGGGGACAAAGCCTGAATATCAATGCGAGGGACGGCAAAATTCAGCCGCACACCTTGTGAACTTTCAAAGGGAAGGAAAGGCTGTATGCAGGCTTTCCCTGCGTCTTTCTACGCACGAGCATCCAATTTTTCACGCTTAGCCGCCGCAAACAGCTCATCCTCGCCCACAATACATGAAATGGGGTCCTACCTAGTGACGGAGATCCACAAGCCCCGAATCTTGAGTATGAGGTGGAGAATTTGCTGAACACCGGCGGAGATCAGGTAAACGTAGATTCCCTTGTACAACGGAAGAGCTTCCCAGACAACACAGCAACACGGTAGACTGTCAGCAACCTAGGGAGCAGCACGAATATGATCAAAATTCACATTGATCTTAGGACGCAGACAAGCAAGCCCAAACAGAAGGCCTGCAGCAAAAGATGTGTTGCACAAAGTGAGCAATCAGTTTAGCAGCCGCTGACCGTGACCCAGAAACATTAACGGGGGATAGGCATAAGTATAGGCAGTGCCCTGCCAATTCACCACCGCCGGCGGCACAAAATGAAACAAAGGGCCAGAATAAGGGAACAAGTGCTGTTTTCCTTTGGATATTGATGTGCATATACACACTTCAATCTTGCGGCTTTACCATAGGTGAAGTTCTGTCAGTTCCCATTGATTTCCAGCCAGCCGCCCCCATGCGTGCGTCTAGTCGCGTGTGCGTGTGAGACACAGGCATTCACAGTGCTTATGTGTATGCTTGATTTCGAATGTTGTTAACTTAGTTTCATTCTGAGACTGCTAATGGCCAATTGGTAAGTTATTTTCAATGTTGGACAGGCTGTGCTATATAGTGCACGCAGGCAGCAAGCGCCGTGGAGAGTTGGTTCACCGCTGTCTCTATTTGTTTGGTAAAGGTATTGCGTTCTTGTGACACAAACGAATAGCGCTAACCTGACGATTTGCCGTGTCAGTGTGTTCCGGCAGCATGGTCTCACCGATGACCTAGTACATGCGTGCGCAGAAGGCCAAGTAGGTGTTCAGTAGTAGCCTAAAATATTACCAGATGCAACAAGTGGGGCATTTTTATCCTTGCATGTGATCTATGGGGTTGCTGCGTGGAGTAGTTGCAACAAGCTGAGCTGCTACTCGGGTCAGGCCGCCTCCGTCCCTAGCCCAAAACCCGGAGGCCGGCCGCTGTAGCAGGATTCCTGGGAGCTCAAACACGTATTCACGAGGAGCAATTCGGATGGTGTTTTGTGGCTTGTTGTATTAGCTGCGCTAGTGTGATACTGAAGCTTGAAGTTTAATGTTGGCGGGCTAACCCTGGGAGACAGAAGGGGCTCTGTGGAGGTGGCCCACAAGGAGCTACCATAGGAACTGATTAGCATCCAGTCAAGCCTAAGAATGTACTTGCCCTCCTTAAGAACTTTTCATAAGCTAGTAAACTTCGAAAGCGAATGACGGACAGAAGAGGAACTGCGGGCTCGTTCAGCAGCAGCATTCCTTTGTTAGCACTTCCTCCCGATGCTAGGCCTTTTCTAGCCCATTATATAAGGGAGATCTCGATCCTACTCAACACCTCATGATTGACTGTTGCTTCCCGATTGGGGTTCCGTTGAGTTCCCATGCCGCGAATGTACTGCAAGTGTGCGCTGTAGCATGGTCTCTGGAAAGCGGATACATATTTCTAAGCTTGCCCGCAGACCGACTACGGACTGCCAGGTGCGTGCTTATCAATTGTCTGCAGTGTTGTTGAATGCAGCCAAAGAAAACTTGGCTGTATTTGGATATGGGGTTGCCTTGTAGCACTACTTTCGGCATGGTGTACTGCAACTCATCACTTTCGCTTTCGCCGTCATCTTGCACTAGTCCCACGCCCTCAGCCCAGAGTGCCTAAGGGCCCTGGGAGTTGGATGGGTGGTCAGTTGCGTTTTAGGAGCCTTTTTCGGGCCTTCACATTGAGAACAATTTTCACTGACGACGGTCTTTTTTTTTGAAGAGGATCCCGAAACCTCTTTACGTACCCGCTGGCGAGGGTGTGGTCCAGCCCCTGAGGGTCCTTTGATCCCTGGGGCACTAACACATCTTATTTTGCATGCATAGGTGACTTCCCTACATATCTTATACATCACAGATACAGCGCTTCAATGGCTTGGCGCTGAGGCGCCCAGGCGCAGGTTTACGATGAGCTGCTGGATCCTTTGCCGAACCCCCTGTTGCAAGGCACACATTGCAAGCAGACCTGCTCGCTCCTTCGGTGCATGCGCCAAGTCCGTGAACGCCTTGCAAGCACATACTTGCTTGGCCCTCCATAACCAGCTTGGGCGAAAGTAGAAATGCACGCACAAACATCGGGAAAAAACAGGCTACATCTTCCCCTCGATTCTCCCCAAATAGTGGAGGCTCTCCCATAAGTCAGTCAAAGCTAGGCATGGGTGCGTTGACGGAGATACGGAGGAGCAGAGGGACTAGAGGGGGAGTAGGGAAGGGGTTCAGTGTCCCGAAGACAGAAAAAGTGAAGGAAAATGGCCGCGAGGGGCTGAGGGAGGGACAGCGATTGGTTCCTGCAGATATTCCTCATTTTCTTTGATGTTGCTACCTGTCCCGCTAGCCTTTCTCCACATATATGTATTACGTTGGGCACCTGATCTTTAACTTATAGTTACTATATTAATAATAATATTATTTATCCTGGAATGTTTTCAAATTGAATTTTTGAAAAAAAAAATTAATTAGTTATAAATGGTGAAGATATTTTTCCTAATAATAAAATATTATATCTTTTTTTAATATATAATAAAGTGTCGATTTCAACCTCACATCTCAGCGTAGGGCATCCCGCATCACTGGTTGATGAAGGTATTCTGAGAATTTTTCTTGGACAATTAGCTTTACAAATTAAACCTACTTCCTCTTCGGCATTTTAGGACCCCTGGAGGGGTCTAGACCCTTGAATACGTTAGCACAAAGTTTTGCAAGGTGCAATTTTGTCGCCGCTTACTTGCCGATCGGGGGGGAAGCAGGCCCGCCACGTACAGCGGCATGCTCGAACTCAAGTAAGCATGAGAATGGAGGCATTTCAGGTTGTTTCATGCCAGGCAGAGAGCTGAAAGGCAGCAAATGCTTGTAGGGCTATATTATTTGAGTACTTGTTGTGGAATTTACAGTCCGTGTACCTGTTCCACATTGCGGTAGGGCTGGTGCAGCAGGTTCACACAGTCATTGCCTACAAGTCTCCTGTGTCTTTCTGGTCAGCAATCGTCAAAGGGGCCTTCTCCTTGCAAGTATCCTTTATATCCTGCAGCATACAGATCCTTCGTGGGCTCCAATAGATGGCCAAGTGACAGTGTGGGCGAATAGTGCCGCACCGAGCCCTATCTCGGGATAGTAGCTTCAGTTGCTGTTAAGATATTCGCACGCCAGTGTTCCGGGGAACAACAATATTGTGAATCTAGTCATCGTAGACCAAACAAGCAAGGCATGGCAGTGCAGTGAATTCTCAATATAAAGACCGCATGTACTGCTAACCTGGCGGTTTTTTCGTTCTGGTATTGTTCCTGCTTCATAGCTGCTATTATGGTACATTTACTTGTGTGCGTATGCATGTTGCCTACTAAAGGCCAAGTAGGTGCTCAGTAATAGACTAGAATATTACTACATGCAACGAGTTTGGTTTTTGCACATGGGTGTACCGCTAAGCTAGTAGCAACAAGTTGAGCTGCAACTCACGCCAGGCCGCCTTTAACACCCCAGCAACACTGTTCATTCCCTGTCCCCAGGAGCCTGTTTTAGCGCGCCTGGGGACAGAGTTTGAACAGTGTTGGGGGATCTAATCAATTAGTTTTGGTTTGGGCTGCCTGGTTTTCTCCTCCTAGCAATTTGGGTGTACACCTTGGACTTTGTAAAGTTTAGCACTGGCAGCTTGCGGATGGGGGAAAGGACGTGCACGCCATGCCAAGACAGTCTGCAGTGACAGGCTAGGGCGGTGCCCCACATTCAGTTACCATTGGAACTGTGTAGTCGACAGTCAAGCAGAAGGACGAGCTTTATTTTGCTACGGTCTTCCTTAAGAGCCAGCTTATTTAAAAGCAAGGGCTGCTGCACAGAAGAGGAACTGAGGGCTTTCCCATCTGCGTATTTTCTTTGTCCCCAGTTCCTCCGTAGGTCCTAGTCCCCCACCCCATAAAGAGGGTACAAACAATACTTGCAAGGGAGTGTTCTTTCGCGATTGGGTTTCTGCTGCGGCCAAAGGCCAATTTCGCAAAGAGGAAATTACTGTTCAGTGCACTCATTTGTAACGGTGCGCTCCAAACCTTCGTAATGCTGACCGCCCACAATCAAACCAGTCTGCCACAACTTACTTGGTAGTAAGCATGGAGATTTTCTTTTTCACAAGCGTAATGGATGGAGCATACATATATAATTGAGCGTTGCGTTTTCCCACCACAGTGCGGACACTGCGTATCTTCGCCCCAGCTCCGATCGCCACATCGGTTTGCGGTGCCGTATCGTAACTGTGTGCTCCAGCGAGTATTAAGATGGAGGCTGGAGTAAAACAATCTTCATAAGTGCCCTATCTGCACCAGTGAGGCTCTGTGGGTGGATTTCTTCCAGTGGGCATAAAAAATTGGTAGCTTACATTAAGCGATTTCTTAAAGCTTCATTCCTGCACTGGCCAGTCATTAATTAGCCTCCGAGAATAGACTTTTGTCGAAAGGTCAACAGCGCAGTAAACTAAGATATCAACGAGCGGACTATGGCTCGGACACAAAGAAACTGCTGTTGATGGGAGCCTCATCACGAGGTGGAGATGGTGGACAAATCCCCCTGAGCTCATCATTTAACCCTCAAGAAGCCCTCAGGGGATGTACAGATACACGTTTCTGCATCGCATACCAGCATTTCAAACCCTGCGTCATCACGGGGCAAAATGCAACACATAAGCGTCTGAAGCGCATGTAGCAACTACATACCGGTCCGATTCGTCTCTAGCAATGTACTCTTTGGACATTAAACCTTCAAGAGATGACTTGACAGCTTCTGGCCTCAACCCACTACAATCAGCATGTTCGCTGGTGGGATGTTCCTCCGCAGGTCGTTGCAGAAGCTGCATCAGTTGCTGGTGAGTCAGTCGGCGGTGCTGCTTAAAGAGCTTCACGAGTCTAGCATCAAGTTTTGCTCTCTCTTCTACATCAAGTGGGCCCCGAACTCTACGTGGAGGCAGTGGCTCACTGCCCTTCGCTGTAGAGCTTCCGGCCTGTTCGATGGTCCACCCAAAGCATAGCATCCAGTACACGCTAAATACGTTATAGTGCATTCACTTCGAGCAACAGAAACTATGAAGCGCGTTGCAACTTACTGCAAGAGGATTGACTATGCAGGGGAGACGCCTAATGTCAAGTTCTGCATTGAAGCAGAACAAAGAAGATAAGCCGTCTCCTGAGGACCTGCGCTACGAATAGACACGACCAATGCAGCAACGGCGATGGATGTAGATGTGTTTATAGGGGTGGGTATGATTTCTTGGCCTATCCACCTGACTGACAAGGTTTGGCTGACTGAGAGGCTTAGGGCATACCAGAAGGTTTTGCGGTTCTGTCTGAAGGCCCTCCAAGATGGACAAAGCTTCTTCTGTGGAAATGCCAACTAGCTGCGCTGCTGTCTGCACCGGGATAAGTGGAATTCTGCGGGAATAAAGGCACAATTCACCCCTGTTCCATGGGGTGTTTGTGGTAACGTCGGCATCCCAGCCTCCCGTTGGTGATGTTCCTCCACCTACTACTGTAGGGTTCTTCTCTTTCTACCTGGCTATTGATTATTTAGGAATTCGAGTTGCATTGCTTGGAGGAGCAAGGCCACTGCCGTATCTCTCTCTTGAGGGCGGCCACTAAGCCCTACTCATTAAAGAGCAGCAGTATAAATGAAGTTATCAAGCAGACGCGGAAGTTTGCAGCTTTCAGGTCCGTACAGGTCCCACCATGAACTTGAATCTCATCGGGTTGTTGGGGAAGGATGACTGTCATGTCTGCGTGCCCGGCCTTCCACAGCCAGAGAAGCTGCCTCTCCGGGAAATGGGCTTTGTACATTCTGCTAAATGCCTGTATATGCAGGGAACTATAAAGAAGCAATTATGGGATGTAAGCACTGTGGAGAATGCACATACTAACCACCAGCGAAGCATCTCGATGCGCATCGACAGTGTGATCGGCAATCCAACACCACTCAGACTTTACCCTCACGAATACAGAAAAACCCTGCCGCAAAATTAGAAAAAATGAGGGAACGCTTTGGGGTTTTGGTAAACGACCAGCCGTGAAACGGCAGAGAACACCGGCACCATGTGGATAGTTGTACTGCGCGTACACGAGACCAGATACTAAACCGACCTCCAAATGCGTATGAAGCTCTTTTGGGATATTCAGCCCTCCAACATTAACCAAGTGTTTAGTAAGCTGGCCTGGGAGGATATCGGACTCCAGTGGCTGGGTGGGAAGACCATTTGTTTCGGAGGCCCGTAGGGGGAGATACATTTCCCAGGCAGTCTTCGTGAGAACCAAGGCCTCAAACCTGCCTTTTCGTTCATTTTCTGCCCCTGTGGAGACACTTAAGTTGAATATTGCCTGTGTATTCCCTTCCAAGGTAGCATGGTGATCTTTCACCAGGACCGTACTGTGGTGCAGCTGTTGCCCGGCGCCCACCTCTGCAGTCCCCTCTGCAGGAGGCGCTTCTGCCACTGCTGCATCGGGAGAAACAACTGCTGTCCTCGGAGCAGGGGAGACACTTTTCTGTTGTACATGCCCTGTGTAGAGAAAGAGGGTTTCCCTCGCTGCAGCAATGTCCGAGATAACCTGTCGAACACGCCACTGCTCTTCAGGTGGAACGGGGCAACGGGCTTCAAAAGCACGTTGTATTGCTTCCCATACTCGCAACTCTAAGGCACAAACTGTTGCTGCCAAACCGGAGAAGACATCTACCGTGCCCACTGCCCGCTGGGCGTCCGGGGTGTCACTGTTTTCGAAAAAGGCCCTGTATGCAGCGTGATTGTTACCCGCGGCGCGTCGCGCCCGAGCTAGTCGTACATGGATCGGGATTCCGTCCAGACGGTCAATGAGCTTGCTGCACCCAAGGGGTCTTTCCTTGCCGCAAAGGCCCCAGGCCGCCCATTCTGGCAGGAGCCTGGAGGCTAGCAGTCTTGCATATGCCGAAAGAAAACGTTCTGGGAAGTGCAGTCTAGAACACAAGCGAGCAACAGTCTCCTGAAAGCAAAACACAAAAGTTTCTGTGCTCCGGAATCTTGCACAGGTGCAGCAAAGTGGGTGGCTCCAGTTCTTTGCGATGCAGGTTACGATGCAAGGCACTGTTGACGGACTTCCCAGATGCTCGTAGCCGGCGTCTGGCTGTCGTCTGTTGGCACCATTGCAGCTGCGGCACGCCGTAGTTGCAGATCCATGTACGAAGCCACTGCTTCTTCTACTGTAAGTATGTTTCCGGAGGGGACTGCTGTGCAAGCTAGGCACCTCGCTACTTGGGGATTTGACACAACAGTGTCAAACGCCTGCATCAAACGCTCAAACAGAGCGCAAATAGTTACTGCCGTAGGTGCTAATAGTAGCTGTTTCTTCAGATGAGGAACATGTAGCTAAGCAGGCAATATTTTGCTCTGGTACAGAAGAACAACTGTTGTTTGCGTGACTGAACGCACCTGATTTCGGGATTCAACAGTGATTGGTGCATTGTTGCAGAACACTTCCAGCTGCTTCTCGGATTTCTTGAGATATTGCAAGAGCAACAGGACGAGCATTTCCCCTCTTAGAGGGCAAAAGTCGCAGTGCACGGCTGTCTCTGTTGGATTAACATTGCCGTTCGCGATTACTTGCCCTGAGACTGTTGTTTTATCTAGAGAAGACGTAGTTACTCTTGTGTTGGGGACTTCCTTCTCGTCTTGGGTAACTGATGGGACATCACGCCCCTTGTTTTGCGTCTGCTCATCGGTAGTGCTTCTGCGAGTGTTTACACTGGCGGGAAGTCCAACCTGTGGTTGCATACTGAGGATGCCTTGCCCTTCACGACAAGCTGTGCATATGAGATCCCACTGCTTAGATGCGCATCTAATAGTGCAGCAGCAGCAGAGGACATTCACAAAGGCAGACATATAATGTACCCTTCAACACGTTTTTGAGCGTTGAACTACAACACAAAAGATGTGCCTTTGTAATAGGTTGTCTTTTCTGTGAGGTGTTAACGAGAACTCGTACTGGATTGAATCGCTCAGGGATGATGACCAGTACAGGCGCAGTTGATGAGCAATACTGTCCAGACACTCTGGCCACTCCTTGGCCCAGTGCAAAAGCAGCACCACCACTGCAGCACTCTGCACAGGAGGAACCAGAAGGCAGATGGAGAAAACAAAGGCAGGCGCACGCATTGGCATGAGGCTCGCTACACAGATATCCGGCATTCAAAATTTATTTCAAAGTGGACGCTTGCCACTCCAATCGTCTTCCCGTAGCAGTTGCTGCATCGTGGGCCGCAGCAACATAACTTTACTAAAGCTTTTTCTCAGCAAAACCTGTCGAGCTACCTGCACCGCAGTGTCAGCTGCACGCAAGGCGAGAAACACGACACGAAATGCTCTTAGCTCTAGGGACTGCGGCAACATACCAAACATACCAAACAACTCACTTCGGGAGAAATTGTTGGATTCCTAGCTGAACTACTCAGAAAAATATTGTCCTTTGCAGACGCCCCAATGCTTACAATACGCTGTGAAAGGTATCAGGACATACCTACTGGGGCGCCAAAACAGGTCTCAGTAAGAGAGCGCTCTGCAGTTGTAAGTGCTTCCACTGCTCGAAGGAAGGGTCGCAGTTCAACATCACCAGCTATCATCTTCGAGGCTGCATCTGCATGTGCTGTAGCAACCCCTTCCAGTAACTGCCTGAAAACGCGAGTGAATGAACTGCTCATTGCCCGTTTATATGAGGGCCTGCCGCAATGAAGGGCTGCTCACAAGAATGTATACATGAAGGCACCACCAGACCCTTTCAATGCAGCGCACCCGCTTTCGCGCAGTCAAACTGACCCCATTAGTTCATTCATACAGGTATATCTCTCCAATATTCAGCTCGTCGGCGTTGTAAATCAGTTATTTTGGTCGAATTGTTTGTCGCCTCAGTTACTGGATACGTACCTCCTGTGTTGAAACCACGTATTTGATCTTCCTCCCCAAGGACCTCCACCTACTCCGGTCCACATCACATACAAGAGGCGGCTGCTCCTAGGAGGAGGCGGCAAAACGGATTTGTTTGAGCCTATGCAGAATGCGGTCCCAGCAGGTGCAGCCATGGACGCATCTGCTGCCTCTTCTGGAAGAAACGTGCTCCCTGCAGGCTGCGTTGGCGGCGGGGAAGCGGCACATGCTCCAGCAGCCATAGCCGTCTTTTTCCGGCGCTGCAGTTGGACATGCTGTGGATCATCAATCCTTCTCAACAGAATCAGGGCCTCCCGAATCCACTGGAGTTGCGTCGTCGCTCCTGGCAGGTCTGTTGCTGCTGCATTCCCAGCAAGAGATGGCGCGGGGGTTGTTTCCTCTGCATATGGCTTTACCGTGTTGAGCGATGAGCTCCGCGGCTCTCCTAGAGCTAATGGTCCTGTTGTTGGGGATTTCTCCCTTGGCTCCTGGAGCTCGTGATAGTCACGGACCGCGGGCTGCTGAATATCAAGCTCGAGCTGAGGTTGCAGTTCCGTTGAAGGCCCAGGCGCCAAAGCATCAATGGCATCGGCAGACAGGAGAGTTACCAGGTAGGAATCGTCATCTTCTCTGTTGTGAAGCTGCTCATGTTTTCCCTCTTGTTGCTGTACAGGGTGTTGGTCGTGTTGCCGCTCGGAAGGCGCCCCACTACCTGTCGCCAGATTTCCTTGCATGCTTAATAATTGGGGCGGAACGTTAAGGTGATCCGCTTCTGGGTGCTTTGGCTGTTGATGAAACGCCTGCGGTTGCTGCAGAGGAGGATCTTCATTCAGTGGTCCACATGCATTCCCCAATAGTTCGCGCTCTTCAATTGGCGCTGTCACATCCCGCTGGCGACCAGATTCAACTTGCGCAGAAGGGGTCAATGCTGTTTCGATTATCATTCTTGAGCACTGATGTCTTAACTGGTCGATCACTCCCCACACTCGAGACCTTAGTACTTCGACCAGCCCACAGAGCGCCTGACGCCATATGCACATGCCGCACACAACGGATGTGCCGTTTCTATACCGCCTCCGTGCTTTTGAGCTGAAGTTGCCGTTGACAGTTTGGGATTTCTAGAGAGAAACAACTTCTCAATCAGCCAATGCACAGGGTTTTAAAGGTAATGACTGTCATATTTGACCACGCTATTAGCACCCTGCTTGTTGTACACAGCGACAACTCGATGATATGGCAGTTTGCTGACAAAGCGTCCAAAAATGACAACAGCGGCCTCATCGATCGTAGAAAGTTTGCACAGAATCTTCGTTGCTGCACGTGCTACAGCTTCACGCGCTTTGGTGCTCCGTATCCCGGCAGCCTCTGCTGCCAGTAGTGCCTCCCCAGATGCATTAGCACCACGCATCTCAGTTTTCGCAGGGTTGCTGAAGCAGTAAGGTTGTTGCTGCGAGAGAGCCTCCGAGCCCCTTGCGTAGAGATATTTGAAGAGCAACAGTGCAAGTGTATACGATTTCCATGCCTTCACGCACTGAACCACAAAGTCCCTGGTGGCCGCCGGCCCCGTGCTACATTCAGCTTCAGCTCCTGCATGAAGCCCATAGCGGAGGCGATCAGAAACAGCACTTCGGATCAAAAGGCAACAAAAGAAGAGGAAGTGCCTTCGCGCCGCCGTTGGTGACTGCAGTAATGCATGCAAACCTGAATAACAAAATCATCAGGCACTCAGCCACCAATAAGCAGATGCAGCTGTAACGGTATGCGCCAGTGTTCTTTGTGTCGCGACAGTGGGCTTGCCTGAATCAACGGTTTTCTTTACGGTGGGCGCTGTTACTTATTCTGGTGTACAGTGCAAATGATGGTGACGCACCGGATGCTGTCTGAGACAGCGTAGCTATCTGTTTATGCGAAATGTATGCAGCACCACTGAAGATCCGCAGGGATGAGAAGCTTCCGTTGGCGTCGCTTAGCGAAACGCTTGGTTCATCGGAGGCGTCAGAGAGCCCCAGTGTACCTGTTAAACATGCGTTACTCAAAGGGTTCCAGCCTACCTGAGGCTGAACAGGCAGCTCGAAAAGTGGCTCAAGCAGTGCAGAGCGGACTCTATGGAGTATGCATAACAATTGTTTGCCTTTTTCTTCCTCTTCGACCCATATTGTTTCAAAAGCTGTCATGGTCCTGCCCTCCAACGCCAGCGAACTGGGGCCTTTACAAAGACCACAGTCAGTGGGGAGAACTGAGGCCGCGCCTTCGGGCTCTACTGGCTCTCTCGGTGAAGATGGAGTCCTTGTACATCCACTAGGACCACGTGAACCTGCGCCTCTTCGTCGTTGCCTGGTTGATACTCTGTTTGCTCGTCCCTCGTGGCACACGCTGGCGGAAGGCTCCTGTCTCCATGAAACATCTGACGAAAGCCCTTCTTGTGTGTCAGGTGCATTGGGCACTGCGTTGCTGGGGGGTTCACAGGCTCCTGATACAGTGTCAGGGGAGTGACGCTGGCGCAACTGCAGGTGCCGACGAACGGAACGTCGTTGGGTACTTGCACGCTGCTCATGGCGCAGTTGTTCATTCTGTCCTCGCCGTTGCGGGTAATCTTGTCCTGCCGTCGCTAAACGTCTATTGCGAACGCCTGGCGACAGTGTTGATGGTGCAGTACGGAGATCAGAGGTTTGCTGATGCGTGAGCGGGACAACCTCTCGAGGGGACAAGCCATCAGACCTCCTCCGCTGACGCTTCGTTCCGCGTCGTCCCCCGCTGGACTCGTGAGTAGAGGTCGGAACCATGTCCTCCATGTCTTTTCGCAAGTTTTGTGGCTTTTGGGGAAACGACTGCCTGTAAATGGGAATGCCCTGAACACGAAGCCTAATGCTTTAGTGCTCAGCATTAGCATGGCAGTCCGTTGTTACTGAAGGCATTCCATAATTAATGGGCTTTGCGTCAGTATCTGTTGAGTTGCTGGACTCCCTTATTCACTGGTGCGGCGTCCGAGTGCCTCTGTGCTTTTAGGTGCAGTGGTGAAATTCATCGATAGCCCTGGATTCTAGTTTCACATCTACTGTTGGTGCTGTTCAGCATGCTGTGCGTCTGCCCTTCACCTGTTGAGTCCCTGCTTGGTGCAGGAAGCAGCAGCCTTTCCGAGGATTACGTACAGTGGAGACGACGTCTGTAACTGCTAGCACAAACGGTTTCAACACACTGGGGCTAGGCCTTCCATGCTGTTAAAGCTATTTATGTTAGATGAACAATATCCCGGACGCTGGGTTGCACTCTGTAACTCTCTGCTAAGCCACCTTGCATATTTGGTTGCTGCAGCTGTGGGATTTTGCCTATAGAGCGATCAAGGGTCTCCCAGGCCTGGTACAGCAAATGAAGCAGAAGGGCAAGCAACTAACTCATATCCTGACTCGCCGTATTAGCTCTAAATTTCTGCACAGACAGAAGGATATGACCTTGGTTTGTAACGCGTCCCCAGTGGAGCTTGTGTAGTTGTGACCCCGTTACCTGCATGCGCCAGCAGTCCCGTGAGCAAGCTGATCTTGGAAGTCTATAGTAGTAGTTGCATCCAATTGCAAACTTTTCCTTTTATTTCGAAATTTTCACTCGAATACTACCTACCATGGAGTAGCAGTTGGTTCCTGCTCCCGCGAATGCTGGTTTGAGCTTAGCGGGATGGCGTTACTAGGTTCATGCACTTTCTGCTTGCTAATCATGGTATTTGTGCATGAGTGAATAATATTTGTTAAACTTGACTACCTAGCGACCACTTTTATTAAATTAAGTAATATATCGTAGGTTCAATTCCAAATCGTAAGCAAAGTACTCCAAGATCTCGATGAGCAGGCATCCGGATACCTCTGCCACTTTGCCGCTGCCGCAGTATCATTTTCAGGCTGTTATCGGTCATGCGGGCGGTGTTATATACCAAATTGCCGGATTCTTATGCTCTTATGCGTCATGTCGATACATAGTACCTGCATTGCACAGCCCTGAGTTGGCTTTGCGGTAATTCCTATATATTGCCAACCCGCGTGTGCTACAGGCCTTGCCACCCCTACCCTAGTAGACACGGGGACGGTCAGCAATTACTGTTTGGTGCGCTTGCATCCTACAAACATCGGAGGGAAAGATTTGTCTATGGAGAGACTCATTTTTGGCTCCCTGTTTTAAGAGCTATGGGTAGGGGCGCTCCAGGACCGAAAGCAGCCTCTAGAGTATGTTGAAGCTACACCTTAGCAACCAGTGCTCATGTGCTAGGGTCATTTCTTTGACAATTCAACACCACTTGAAGTATCACAAACAGATTATCCAGGTGTCAATAACCAACCCTGCATGCCCGCGGTATGTTGAGAGGACATATTGTTTCCGAGACAGGCAGAATCTGTGGCTGCCCCGTTCAAATGGACAATGGTGTGCAGCAAAACAATGGTGTGCAGCAACCATCCTATAATACTAGTGCGCGCTGAAGGCTTCTACCTAAATTTTGGCGAACAGCGTGTGGTTATTACAGCAGCCCGTTTCCACAAAGGTGCGACTAAAATTTACAACGCCAGTCAAAGTCTGCCAGGACTCGCTAGAACAAAGCTGGACTGGTAGCATCTGCACCGAGGACGGTAGAGCCTCCCAATAGCTTGCCAGGAATGGTATCCTTGTGCACAATCTCAATGGTGAGAAACATTTTTTTTTGCTATGTTTTAATAATACTTGGGTTTTTGCGGCTCCAGTAACTGTTGAATCAATTAGTAGCTGCCCACAAGCAAACTGCTGTTGCGTGGCTTGGCAGCACCTGCTTTCCGTTTGCCGTTCCGTTGTTTCCCGTTCACCTAAATGGCTTTATTGGTGTGCAGCTGAATATTTTATTTTCGGGCGCACGGAACTAACAACTGTAACTCCCGAATTTGGTGCCTGTTCGCTGTAGCGGCGATTGATTATCCCCATGGAAAACTTCAAACTCGATGCATGATCGGCAGTTTGAGCTTGGTAAGCAGTTGATGCCCTAATCCTGAAGTGCAAGGAATGCAGCTACCCCAGCTTTTATGGGGACGTCAGGGGGGTCAGAACATGGAATCTCCATGCTAGTGATGTAGTTCGTCGAATGCCCTGTTGTGGAAAGAGTCCCCTTGCGACTGGGCACCTTGTATAAAGGGCACATATAAACTGTTCTAGGCTCGTGCACCCGATCCCTTTGCGGTAGGAACCACACTACTGGGAGCTCGTCAAACAGCACTTTCGGGCGTGAAGGAACCTGCAGAAAAGAATAAAAGCCTGAGAGAGCCTATCAGCTGTTGTCTCTCAGGAACTGTGATGCTTCGTGCGCGTGTATGTATTACGACAAACAATATCGTTTTGAGGGAGAAGTGAGTTAAAGGAGTTTGGAGGCTGTAGAACCGAATGTGTATTTTACCAGCGTCCCTTGTTCTGCATCCCATCGGCAACCTTCCAAGAAAATCCCATGAACAAAACAGCCGTCCTCTGGACCTTCTGTTATTGAAGATCCAGTTGTAGCCCTTAGAACAGTATATGCGAACGAAAGCCTGTCGACCGCAACGCGGTACTTCCGTGCATAGTTTTGAAGCACTCCCGTTAGAAATGCCTGTGCGTAGCAAACAACGTTTTCATTGCGGTCTCATTTTCAAGTTCATGTTGTCTCATCTGCACTAAGCTCCAGCAGTTTCAGGAACAGCGCCAGGGCAACTTGCCTGAGGAAAAAAGAATCCCGACATCCAATAGCATTTGGGTGGGCCTTCGTTGATCCAGGACTTCAGGAATGCAAGTCTAGCTGTCAGGTCCTTCAACCATGAGCCCAGAGGCTTCATTGAAACAAAGCCCCGATCAGACCACACTTTTGGGACCTGCATGATTCCCACAGATGACGCGGAATTAATGGCCATGCACCTGATCCACGGATAAATCCATCAAGTATTTTTGTTGGAATTTTGATGACCAGGAAGCTTGCTTTTCTCTGCATTTACAACTGGTACGTTTGAATCAATATACCTGCATATCAGTACCTGGTTGTCAAAGAGAGCGTCTGCTATCTTCTCCAGTTCCTCTGTCATTACTATTCTGCCCTTTAGTGCAAGCTGAAGATCCTTCATCGTCTTACTCATAATTGAAAGCAACCCATTGTACCTGACCGCAAGACACTATTGACTTCGCACACAGGTGAAATGAGGATCGGCTTCGTTTCCCCATTCCTGTGTACACAATGAGTTGGCAGTTGTGGCATCGCCCTGAAGGGAGCTGATGGAAGTGTTAGTAACAGTTTCGGCCACGGTAAAAGGTCATTTTTGCTGCGTGTGGGGGCCCATTCACCTAATGGCCTCTTGTACTACCACTGTATTCATGGATTCGTCGTAGCGAGTAGGATATTTTTCTTGAATAGCTTCTATGTCGAATAAAGCTGGCAAAAACGATTGTACATGAGCAGCGAATTCGGAAATGGCAGATTCGCGACACGTCGACCCAGCCGAACTGCTTCGTGGTGCCATCGACAATATGCCGTCAAGCAGCTCCTGAGTACATTTACAGTGAGGTTTACCCACATACGAGAATGCGTGGCGAAGCGAGTGACCTTAGCTCATAAAACACAACTGCCAATTTTCGTGGCTGGGCATTGTATTCGACTTATCCCCTTGTTGAAGCACTCTGCGTACCTTCCCCTCCATTTGCGCACAGTTGATGTTCGCATTCTCGTGGAGGCCAAAAACTTCTGGCTGGGCATTCGCTGGCAACGACGTAATATATCTCTGAAATCCTTCAACATCTTCTTCATCCGGGCAGTAATAAATTCCAGACTTCGAAAATTTGTAGGCTGCACCCTGAGCGAGTAAATCCAGTGTGCGACAGGTCCCCTTAGTGCTCATGTTCAGTCCGGTGAAACCAAAGGACATTTTAAAGCGGTTGGCGTGACTAACCTCTTCAATAAGCCTTTCGTTTACGTAGGTGTCGAGAATGAAGTCAATAAGTCTCTTGTCGTTTGCGTCAGTGACGCGCCCACCGTAATTTATTCGAGCTCCCAGAAAGCGAAGAACCTGAAGGAACACAACAACACAGTTGGATGCTTTCTCCCGGATACTATTTTCGGATTTAGATTTGTCTTCGAGGTGTAACTAATGGTGAACTTTGGATGAATGCTTGCGCACACCACCCTCAACACACCTTAAAAGGGATTGTGTCGCTTGCATCCAGGAAAATTTTTAGTTGCCTTTGGCACACGACAAGGTCATCTTGAGTAAACTCGTAATGAATGTTCCATCCGATTGGTCCGAAACGTCGGCGTTCCTAGTTTGCACAAAATCAGCTAATGTAACATAGTTTATTCCAATAGGAAATGGCGAGGCAACCTGTTGCAAGGGACATTTAGAAGCCGGCCACAGTTTACATGACCGCTTCCAAGACAGTCAAGAACTTGAGTCTGCCTACCTGCACTACCGCATGGAAGAAGCAAAATGCGAAAAAAAGTCGCCTGAAATGGGAAGGATGCTGTGTTGCGTTAAGCTGCCGGTTGTCTATGCCAGCGTAGAGGCGCTGCAGGTTAGCCTTAAGCCCTTTCGGGGGCTCATTAGTCATTTTCACTCCATTTTGTAGAACGGAAACTGGGAAGGAAGGTGATGGCATGGAAGTTAACCACAGCCTAACACAAGCGCATGGAAGACAGGTAATCTCCTTCATTCTGAAAACGTAGCCGAAATTTTGGACGCGCAGGCAGCCTGAAGCCGCGTATGCAGCGCCAGCAACAGCGTGAGGGCATGCAGTACCCATGGCGTGAATATGACCAACCTGAAATCTCGGTGTACTTCTTCGGGGTTCCATTGTTCGCATATACGTTCAAGTTCACTCATCCAAGAAGAAGCAAGATGGCAGTTTTGTAGGAGCACCCATCCCCCTCGACTACACCCTTCTTCAATAAGCTTCGCTGCTTTGGGGCCCTGCCCTTGTCCTGAAAGCAGTGGAGAGGGGGCCTTATTGATGCTCAAATGGCGAAAACAACTGCATAGTCTGCCACTTCTACACTACACACATACACACTTTTCAACAAGGCCTCTCATGTGACTAGCAAAGCCCTAGGACTCCTGGTGTGGTCACGGGCAGGTCCCGCAGGTGGCTTTACGCGCCTTATTTTTACCTAGTGAAATTGACTCGAACCGTCTGCTCATCTTCATCTCTTTTGCGAAGGTATGAAGGTCTGATACGGGATCAGAGCCTTGCGAAAGAATGAAAATTAATGGCGTTTGCGAAGTAGAGTCTTTGTAACACTGAGCCAAATCAAATGGCGGAGGGTCCAAAAAACGAGCTCCTAGCTCTGATGCCACGTAGCTGCTTGCTGCAGCTGTTAAGGAGTCCATGCGGAGAATCCGAAGGATACACATTTTCTGAGAAAAGCGAGAATATGCAGCCTGCAACCAGCAGTAACTTAGTTATCTGTCCCAGGATGGATTGGCCGCTGAGCGAACTTCACACCAGAAGTCATCTGCGTAAGCTGGCTGTAAAAGCATACCTGAATCGAGTTAAGACCCTGCCACCGGCCAGGCAGTGGTTCTTGATCAGCTTGAAGCGAGTCAAAGACCCGTCTAAAACCTTCTTCTTCTTGGCAAAGCGATTCGTCCAGGCCGTCAAACGCATGCAGATGTGAAAGCTCGCATATTGCCTGCCACTGCTTCTCTGTGAGCCAGGATATAGGATTTTCCTTGTTGTCTGATGTGGCCACAGTGCCCGTCAGGAGGAAACGCAGTTCTGCAGGGTCTACGGGGGTCTTTGCTTGCACCTGTTCAGCCAAAAGGTTCCTGGATTGCTGTGGTATATATATTCACTCAAGAAGCCCACCAACTGCAACCTCCAACGTTTTGCCCCCGTTGTGGCTCTGGGGCTGCCGTGGTTATCAGGAACGTTCAATGTGTACGGCGTAAATGGTACTTTGTGAAGTGTGGCTCACTCGCAAGCTGAGAGCGAACGCAAACAGAAGCTTGTGCCGTACAAAGAGGGACCTAGACACATTTTGATACACCAAGTAGGAGAGGTGGTCCACGAGCACCTGAGTACGCTGCTCGACATTTGGCGTTGCGGGGGCCTTAGGAAAATGAAATCACAAAAACAATGGTGCTTGTAGCTGTTGGCAGTAGGTTCGGCTTAAACAGCTGTCGGGCAGTTTAACGCAAAATGCAAGCCTGCTTCCACGCTGCGCTAGAATACCGCACGGCTAGCTTCACATCACAAGGATAAGGCTGTTTGGAGCGAGCCTTGCTGACAAGCCATACCAGACTGCCAAGCCTTGCATCTCCATACATATACAAATCCTTACCTCACTGATGCCGATGGAGACCAAATTTTGGAACCACTGCTGAGAATACTGATACATAGGTTCAATGCTTGCCAGTTCAACCAGGCAGAAGAATAGTTGGCTGCAGCGGGCTGCTACTTTTCTGTAACACTGCCTGAACAGGAAAGTGATGAAATGAATACTGCTTCCGTTGGAGTTAGGTCGCTATTTACTGTTTTACTACGGAACGGGAATGGAACTGAGTAGCATACCGTGCTTCGTCAATCTCGCGCTCGGTCAATTCCGCCTCCTGAACCTTTTCTTGGATCTCTTCAGACGTCTGCTTGGATGCAGCTAGAGTATTCAACAAGACTTCATCATCCAAAATGTTCCCTTGCGATTGTGACATAACCTGGAGGATTTTGTCTTGTAGGTCTTGTAGCTCGCGGCGCATATCGGCGTTACTCTGTGCCAATGCAGCTTTTCGCTCTTCCAGCTGAGGTGCTTCTTTTGTCACTACAAGCCCAAGCATTTGATCCTCCAAGCCTGAAGCAGGCAAGTATGCACTACCTTCTGTGAGCACCTTTCAAGGTTCCCACCTTTAGACTACTCATGCTAGGCATGGGGTCAACGGGGAACTCGCTGCTGCCTCCCCGTAGGCGAGCTGTGCAAAGCCCTTTTCAGTTAAGTGATAAGCCACCTTCTGGGGTTATTGCAAAGTTGATAACGGTGGTCTTGACAAATATATCAACGGGAAGTTTTGGATTGGGTAGCTTTGTTGTCAGGAAAAGTTTAAATGAAGGCCCCCACGGAATAGATTTTTCTCCCAGCCTGATGGTGTAGCCTTAAACGCGCATTGCACACTCCATAGAAGCCGAAATACAACGCATTTCCCGAAGGCTCTGTTTGAGCCGTGGCTCAAACATGGCCATGTATCCTCTACAGGCCTGCCCTAATGTTTCACCTGCGCCACTCTTCGTCTTTTGCTGCAAAAGAATCGGATCGAGTCCTGGATCTAAAGTCTCTGAAACGTTTTCAATGAGAACCCATTTTCCAAGCTGAATGGAAAGTTCGATTTCTCTCATGAAGGTAGTATCAGACAACTTCAACACTTCGAAGCCAGCTTCACTGGCTTTGCCGTTTCGCTTAATAAAACGGTTTGCCTGGCCCTGTGGAGAACGATTGGGCAAACGCAATGCCGCGGACTCCGCCAGATCAGCTTGATGCAAATAGCCACGAATATATGTGTGTGCCTCACCCCCTCACCAACTCCACCACCACCTCCACCAACCCCACCACCAATAGCAACAGCAGCAGCAGCAGCAACAGCAGCAACAGCAGCAGCAACATCAACAGCAGCAACAGCAGCAGCAACAGCAACAACAGCAGCAACAGCAACAGCAGCAGCATGCTGCGCTCTTCGAGCCCACCTGCCAAGCACCCCCGCCCACCACCCCACACAATACCGTTACGCATCCAAAATTGCTCTTTATTACGCCTAGATACGGAAGCGCACCTGCGGATCAATCATGAACGGCCAGCGTCTCGCGCGATCCATTATTATGCCGTTTTGAATAGATAGCTCGTCATTTGGCAGCCCCCACAGGGTCCACTGTCTAATTGTTACAGGGTCTCCTGCACAGCAAACCCACAAAGCATCGCAGTCCACGCCGAAGTTCCACAGCCACGTTACAATCCATGCAATTAAACGGATGGACATACCGAGGAACTGCTTGAGTCCACAAGACGGCTGGAAGGGCAGCTGGTGCTGGCGAAGCAAATCCGACCACTGGACCTCCAGCTCCCCGCGGTAGGCTGCTGTAAACGGTCCAGCGTACGTTAGCATTCCTGCGCTGATGAGAGCATGACCTATACAGACAACCCGAAAGCAGATGGATTGTGCGGAGAGGTTTACCTTGCCACTCAATCCATGCCTGTGGACCCCTCTTTGGTGAAGCTGCAACGTTACTAACCTGATACGTAGCTGTGGAGCTCCTTTGAGAGGCATGCCTGTTCTCCCCAACGGTGCTTTTCGTCAGCAAGCCCTAGAAGGAGAGGTTCTGCCCTCTGTATTTTTTTCTGGCAGCTTTGAATCTCTTTGGTAAGTTGTTCCTGTAATACCACACACCAAAAAGGTCTCGTTGATGCCTATTACCGTAATTGCTTAGCCGGTTGTGAGAGGCCGCGTGTAGACGCTTACTACGAAAAACTGCTCGTTTCACTTGGACTGTTTCCCAATAGAAAATATGTATGCCTATTATGTATATGGTCCAGCTCTCCGAGCATTGTGTGTGAAGGGGTAGGGCTTGTGCTGTGGGCACATGTCGGGGTAGCCACTGCTCAGTAGCACAACAATTGCCTATCTACCCCACCTAAAGAGCATAAACGTGACATCGCGAAGAATGTTGCGGGAAAGATACTGCTGCCTAGCCACCTATAAGGTGGGAAAATTACCTTTTTTTCAACAGCAAGGGCAAAATCTGCGGCAAGGCGCTCTATTTTATCTTCCACCTCTTTGAGCCTAGCCTTGGTCTTGTTGAGATTTTCTGTGGTTGCCAACAACTCTGCTTCTGCCTGCTGCAGCTTCGCCCGCTTCGGTTCCACAGTCTTTGCAACGTGATAGTATTTAAACATCGCCCTCACCCACATACAAATGGCCTCGCATGCAACGGATGCTTTGCGGATGGCTGTAGGATCAAAATCTGTTCTTTCAATATAGGGGCCGATAGTTGCTATAATGGACTCCGGAATATTGTCCTGCCAAAGAGGGGATAATGTAAGTAAGAAACGTTTTTTGGCCCCTCGTACTGCGGAGAGGAATAATGCGGGGTATGTTTCTAGATAGGGACACCTTATTTCTCCGCTTTTGCGCCAGCTTGCATAGAAGAAAGGAACTTAAAAGGCTCTGATCATGAGTGACATTCGTGCGCCTTCAACTATCTATATTTAAGCGTTAGTGATACTGACCTTATCATACTTGAGGAGGTCCTCCAGAAGCTTTTTGGGGTCCTTTAGCAGTCTATGTTGAGCAGACTCCCAGTAGTCCTCAATCTTTAACCCGGGCCTCGAAGGGTCGGGTTTCTTTACTGGCGGCACCTGAAGCCGGACAAAAGGGGTACAACGGGGCATGCATGCATACTGCGTTGCTGTAGAACCCAGTATATACATAGACTATATGTGTACGCGGCAACAATAGATTATTGGCTTACCCCAAACATGATGCACACGGCCTCCATCGTAAGAATAACACCTGACGGAGGTTTCGACAAGGCTTTGACTTCTCGTATATGATCTGACTTTAACTTTTTGACGCATTCCACAGCCTCTTCGAGTGCTGGAAGTGCTTCGTCTAGGTCCCGTTGTGCATCGTCCTTAAGAGCTTGTGTTTCTGTTGCCTTCTTCGAAGCAGCTGCTTCATCCCGGGCTACGATTTTCTTCGTTTCATCTGCTACTGCATGGTCTTGTTGAATTTGAATCATGGTTTTCTCCACCTACGAGAGCGTTCACCCGCAATGACGTCCTCCATGCCTTAAAAAGAAGGGGCATTTCCTGGAAATGCCCCCTCCCTACCGTGACAGTTTTCATGTACAACCCATATTCTAGTATGCATACAGCATTGCGCAGCCACGGGTGCCTCACGAGGTCACAGCTATCAGCGCAGGACAATAATGCACAGATATAAACCATGAGGCGACGGACTAGCCGCTATAATACTTTTCACCTAGCGAGCCCACCTCTTCTGAAGTCGCTTGGAGGACAGGCTGGAGCTCCTGGAGCTGAGCTTGCATTTCCGCGACCTGTTTGGCCGTTTCTTCCAGCTTTCTCAGTCCCTTCTCAAATCTCTCTTGAACAGTAACTAATTCAACTTGTTTAGTGCAAACAAGGTGGAAAAATGCTGAAAGCAGTTCCAAGAATGTCGTTGGTGTTGCATACATGGCCCGACCAAGCAATTCCCTGTAGCGGGCCGCTGTATTTTGGACACCTCGATGCATTGCTTGTAGTACCTCAAGAACCTGGTCTTGAGATGATATCTGTATCTCACACTTCTCCATTTGCATGCGCGCAACAGACACTAGGGCCTCTGCTGGCCACTACAACAAAAGCGCAACGGCATTCAGGGAAAAACCAAAATGCAAGCATTAACTCATCTGCTGCTTTCCCTCGTCAAGCAATCTCTTCATATTTGCTGCAGTACCAAAGCCTATATATATATTTTCGTGCTCCCCTACCTCAGAAAACCAGTTGATAGTGCAACAGTTAGTCAGAGAAGGGAACATCCTGAGCCAAGTGCGGAAGTGTATTCCCAACGGGCTCATTGCCAGAATAATATGGAGATTGGCCTTGACTTTCTTGACATATGCATTGAAAACGTTCCCTTTTGTTGGGGATACGCCGAGTTGCTTACAGTACGCCCTGAAAAGAACCATGTATGGATCATCACAGCTCCTCAGCCCACGTACACCAGATGATGCTTCCAAAGATTTTAGCGAAAGGAGCTACTCACCTACAAACTTTCATGATTTCCTCCATATCTTCTTTTTTATAGATATTAGGAGCATCCCCATAATTTAAGGCGCTGTTAATGTCTTCTAACATGGATTCCCCAAGAATTTGAGAGTCACAAAACAGGAAAGTCTGCGCTTTGTCTTCCAATCCAGATTTCATAAAGCATTTTTTCAGATCTTCCCTCCACTCCATCATTCCATAGCCTACGAGCACAAGCGGTATATGCAAATGTCAAATTAAACATAAACGGCATGCATATCAATTGCCCAGAGCTGACAGATCGTCGGAGTATAACATGAAGATCACAGAGTTCAGATAAAGCTGGTCACCTTTGTTAGCGTCGATCTGGAAACACTCCGTCTCCATGATGAAGGCTGCGAGGCGGCTTAGGGACTGCCGTCCTGAGCCTCTTACTCCCAGGAGAAGCGCATGCCCAGACGGTTGCCGAAGTACGCGGCAGATTCGCGTCACATGGGCGCATGCGTCATTGAACATCACGAGCTGCATTGGAACTGCGAAAGTGTTGTTATAGTCTTGCATATAGTCTTCCACGACTTGCTTGAGCTTTTCAGCAGAGGAGACCTCCTGTGTCATGAAGCTCAATGCACACACTTGGAAGCTGCACCCACAAGCGGGATATTATGTGAATCAGCATCCATGAGCCAAGTCCAAATCCTCGGCAAGGCGAGTATCCTGGCTTGAGCTACGAGTATGATTGTGCCACGTAATTAGCTTCCTACACGTGCAAGAAAAACCTGCCCTCACCAAGTAGTACCTATTTGACGCCTGCTGAACAAAGTCCGCAAAAATCATGGACGACACCTCTTTGACGTCGGCAAATTCAATATCGAACGTTTGTTTGGCCTGCCTTTGAAGGACGTCGTAGAACCATTTCCTGTCATCGTCGTCAACGAGGCGGTCGCAGAAAACGCGGCATGTCTCGTGAATCCAGCATCTGATGACCTGAATAGCAGAGACCGCAAAGACCGCATGGACTGGGATTTGCAGTGAAAGGAATTTGCTGTTTGCATAACATCCATAGAAGGTGCACTTACCAGATGAGCTCCACGGCTAAAGTGAAACTATTTTAGTTAACATACTGGAGAACTGCGTTTACATGTGTCCCGGCTGAACAAATAGTAGTAGCCCAGACATTCTTGTTCACGCAGTTCACTGGGAGATAAGAACATGAAAGGGACGGGGAAACGTAAATGCGTCTTGGGCTAAACTTTTGGCCTGCATGAGTTAACATGATCATAGAGAAATATTGCTAACTGCAGCCCACCGCGGCCGGTTCCTTCACTGCTTTTGGAGAAAGAAATGCAAGCCCTTGAAACACTTTCCAAATTTCACGCATGTTAAATGTGTAGTGAGACTTTGTTGGAGTTGGAAGCAATGTCTTCGTGACTTCTGCATAGAGATCAATGGTTGCGAACACCAGGGGGTCCGTGAGGGCCTGAGTTGCAGCCATATGCATGCATGCCCATACAACTACAAAAACGTATGTAAAGGTTGGGCCGCATGTAAGGAATTGCCGGACTGTAGAGTGTGAGTAACATCCCAACATCCCATCCTTCGAAGCACTAGTGGCTCTGGTTTCCTGTCGCACATTACATTTAAAACGGGTTCGCTTCTGCAGTTCCCCGAGGAGACAAAGAAGCAAGAAGAACAAACAGCAAAGGCATTGTTCCCCATTTGGGCAAGTCGTATGAAAGGCTCACTTGAATGTCTGGGGGAAACTGCTGGAAGCAATGCTTATTAAGGGTTTGGAATATTGTTGCAATTGAAGTTCGCTGGAGCTCATCGAATGCTAGGACACAGTATTGCCTCAACAGACGCGCAGATATTTCGTTGCGCCCGCCTCCTGGTGGTCCCATGGCAGCCACCATTCCCACATCTACAACTTCTTGAAAGGTCAAACCTTTGCGATCGTACCACCCTTTGTGGTCAAACCTGAACAAGGAGTAGCGCAGTGGAACAGGTGCATGTGTGGAACGACCCTGGAGCGTTGTAGGTTCTCCTCAAGGGCTCTGCTAGGACCAACCAGAGCTTACCACTGCCGTAGAAGTTCTAGTGGAGGCTGAGCTCCAAATTCTTCCTTTCGTGGCATGTTTAGGTCATCAATGAAAAATATACATGTTTTGCCAGCAGGTGGGCCAAAAACGCCCCTTCGTCGCTTTTCCAACTTTGCTTCCAGAAGATCCTAGGGCATGCAAGTCAAATAAACTAAGCGCTGAGCCATCTCTGGCTGCGTATGTTCCTACGGTGCACAGGGGTGGCATTGACGTGGCGATGGTGGCTTATGCCTGAGAAGCGTGATTACCAGGTCGTTTGTGGTGCTTGCAGCACAATTTACCCGTACCTGTACCTGATTTACCCTCGTATGGGCAGAGAACGTCATAAGATGCGTTTCATAGTTTTCCGGTAACGTCAACAAGAGAAGATCAGTCAAGCTGACTGTCTTTCCAGTCCCAGTGGGGCCTGGGCAAATCACGCTGTGGCCGTTAAGTAACAACGTAGTAATCGAATGCGCCAAGCGGATTGAGTCTAAGGTTGGGACAACTATATTCTCGTACGAAGCGCCTTTCGGGACAACAAACGATGGAACTGTCTTTCCCCAATGGGTCCACTGATGGCTGTTGATGTCATAGCAGAAATCGTAGAGACTGGAGCCAGCCTCGAGGTGCCCAATATCAAGCTCCAGCTCCTGCACGCGGCCTTGAAGCCACTCATCTATCTTCCTTCGGCCGGCACCTGACAAAAAGCCAGCGAAACAGCCTATCGCCATGATTGTCTGATCGAACAGATGTGCCTGGTTCGGTCCACTAGCACTATACAAAAGCAGGAGTAATGCTTACCATCGGCTGTGACGCCAAAAGACCAGACAAAGCTGAAGATAAATGCTGCCGGGAGGCGCCCATACAGGGCATCGTCTCGCTCAGAGTCAGCTGGTTTGTCTACTGGACGGTACCGAGAGCAGATGGAGCCAAGCATTCGAAGACAGGAGGCACAAAGGTTGGAGTTTACCGTTGGAACGACCTCCTTGCACTTTTTCCGTAGAACCGCAATTCCTCCTGGGAAAATACTGCTGGAAAGCTTTTCAATGAGTGCCTTGTGCGTGTCTTTAAACACTGGAGGGAGCGTCTTTAACCAAGAAGCAACCAATGGCGAAAACCCAAGGACTTCTGGTTCCATATACACCATTCCACAGCGACTGACGGTGGCAGGAGAAGCTACAGATAAGTCCTCGACCTATATTCACACAAGAGAATTGCATTGTGCATGCAAATAAAGTACACTCGTAGCTGAATCTGTACGTCACCGCAGAAGATGCTAATCAGTGACCCGGAGGTTGACATTGTGAATCGCTGTAGTTTTTCCCATGTTAGCCTGAAGTTCGTCTCTGACCTCAAACATCATAACTGTTCGATTTGTGAGCGAGATGATTTCTCCTGAGTTGAGGCACAGCTTCTTGTTGTCGTCCAAAACAGAGTTCATGCTCTCGATCCACAAAGCATCTACCGGACCGTCAAACATGATCCAGTGCTGATCGGAGGAGGTGTCGCGGATGGCATGACGAATAAGGGCCGCAGCTAGACCATCTGTCCATTCATGAGTTGTTTCGTTGAAACACCCGTATAGTTGCCCAATTGTCACGGACTTCGGGTTCAGGACGTTCACATGCACCTATGCAAAAGAATGTGCGGCACAGCTTGGCGTCTCTTCACCATTGACTGAGGAGTTGTAGCTCGGACAGCACTCTCTTGGCCGCCGCCAGGTGGGAACAAAGACTCTCACCTCACCTTTGCAAATCCTGGGACTTTATGCAGTTCGCTCATGGCGGCAGCTAACAAGCGGTAACTGCTTGTTTTGCCTCCTCCCGTTGGTCCGACGAGCATGAGGCCATGGCGAACCTGAACAGTATCGTAGAGCTGCATCACCTTCCTCATAAAGGGCTCAACGGGCTGCAGCTTTAGCACCTCCGACTGGCGCAGGAGCGCTTCTTGAAGCACATGGTTGTCGGCGCGGGGTACATCAACACCGGGAAATAGATCAGCTATAATGTTCTCAAACAGCGGGAGGTCGTGAGACAGAAACTTCGGAACGTTAACATCTCTCAATGCCTGCAGAAGAAGCATTTGCTCATCCATGGTATTGTATTTCCTTTTCAGAACCCCTGCGGCATTGATGACCGATCGAACGGCCCTCATGCCGTAGTCGTAGTGGTCCTGAGAAGATAGCTGTTCTGACGACAACTTGAATGTTGCCACCATTTTCGTTGCTAGTTCTCTAGCTTGGTCGAATCCAAAGCTGTACAGCATTATTTCGGCGATCATTGAGTAATCAGGGACCTGAGCGTAGATGTATTCTTCGATTAATGAACTGCGTCAACCGAGTTCAAGTGAGTAAACAGAGGTCAGCAAACGCCGGACGGCTCCAAGGAGCAATACCTGGTGGTGATAAGCTGCATTGCCCTAATACCGTAGATAAATAAGGCGCGCCGCTGACTCACCATCATGGCCATAGGCCGGAAAAGACACTTGAGATTGTCAGGTAGTTCCGTTCTGCCAGCGTATCCAGGGTTCATGGTAATGAACACGTTAAACGTTGGCTCCACAAGTATGCGCGAGTCTTCAAAATCGATTTCTAAAGTCATTCCGTAGCCTTGAAGCTGTGCTTTTGCCCCAAAAAGCACGACAAGCTGCTGGGCTATGACGGACAAGACCTGCGAAGCATATTGCACGATGGAGGGCCGGCTGAGGCGACTGATACATACTGTCTTCGAGGCCTCGTATTTTTGCATGTTGTGCTCCTTTGTGCTGTCGAAGTGTACTATGCAGGTATATCCTGCTTACAGGGGATCCATTGGGGTACGTACCTCTATGTTGATTCGATTGAATTCATCAAAGCAGCACCAGGCCCCTGAAGAGGCCAATCCTTTGAAGAATTTCGCTATCATTATGAAATCCATCATTTCCGAACAGTTGAAGACGACACACTGGGTTGCCAAGGCTTTGGCCAAGTCCTTTGTTGTTTCCGTTTTACCGGTCCCTGCAGGTCCTGCCAGCGACCCTCCTAAGGCAGCATACTCGCAGGAGAGCATGCTCAGCAATTTGACTTGTTAGAAAGCCAAGGGGATTAAACCAACATGTCAGGAACGGAGCCTGCACACGGCAGGAAGGGCAATCCAGTTCCTTACCGAGGTTGAGCTGCTGAGCGCTCAGCAGCGTCATATAGGCCATGTCTGTAAGCGGAGTAATCACCAGCCGGAAGGTGTTTCCAAGGTATTCGTATCCATAAGGAAAGTCGGTTTGCACACACTGAGCCCAGCAATTGTCGTCCCTCCAGTAATACCGCAGCTGGGCAATCCACTCAAATGCCTCCACGCTGGATACTTCTTCCTTCCAAAGGCGCTGGACAATGTCTTTGGCGTGGACGTCAATAACAATAAGTGCCCCGATGGTAATGCTCTGCATAGAGCTAAGCCCCTTTCGGACGAGCGCAACCTGACACATGTAGAGCTAGGCCACAGCCACTACATGTATGCTCTACTTGTTGGCTCCCTTCAAACGGTTATGTTGTTCTTCAATACTAATTAGACCACAGCGATAGTCACTCAGGCACAAGAAAACCATGTGGTGCTAGAGTCGCACGACTAGCTTCGCTCAAGTCACCCAATAAGGAACCTTAAGTCTTTGCCATTACTGCTGCCAGTATCAGACAGCTGTCATTTCTGACAGCGTGGACTGTTACACTGTTCGGAAATAACCGGAATTGTGAGTTGTTTAGTACTGGTTGTGCTGGACACCCACCAAATCCAGGAGTTGCTGTGTTTGAGCTTCCATAAGGCTCTTAAGCTGCCCAGTTTGAATCGCGTCTTCTACCAAAGCTGTCCAATGCGCCTGGCTTCCGTTCAGGACACATTGCCCGGCATGCTTCGTCGCCCAGGTTGTCCGATCGCATAGGGGATAGTCAAGTATAGCTTTATGAAGTGATTCTCTCACTGACAACTTCATTATCTGCTCCAAGTCTTGCATCCACGTCTCAACACCTCTACCTGCTGTTACGAGGCCTTTGACAAATGCCATCCTCTCGCCTGAACGATCATCGATCAGGAAAACCTTTGCCATACTTGTTGTTCTGGTGGGATGCGAAAATAACTGCTTCAACACATAAACGACTGCGCGTGGCCTACCCTCCGCAGAGAACATGGCAGTGGCCACAAGATCCGAAGAGAACTCCAGCTCATTCATGTTCTCAAAAACTTTGCATAGGAATGGCTGCACCTTTAGGGGGTCCGTCGTTTCCGACAAAATTTCCAGCAACTCGTCATTCGATAGAAAGTAAAATCGGGCAAACTGGCTGCGTTTGAGTTCTAGGTATGACTGCAGTTCTTTTTGCACTCGCTCTAACAGCCTGTTATTCTCGCGGAGCTTCTCCAGAAGGCCGGGAGTTGAGCATGCAGTCAACACCAGGGGTTCCTCGTATGTGTGTCGCATGAGCACTCTCCACGCTGTATCGACTGTAAAGAACCTGAACTCAGAAAGCAGTAGAATCTCAGTGATGCAGGTTACCAGATCCGCGCATCGCACCGTTTCCATGTCATTGGGCATATATTTCAAATCGTGAATTTTCCTGTAGTGGCTGCACGTGGACTGGTACCGCTTCGTTTCTGCTGGGAGTTGCTTGGGTATGTCAGGTGAATGGAAGATTGGTTGTAGGTATAGCCAAGCTCTCTGGCACTTGAGCCACTCGTCAAGGGTTTCCGATGCCTGACATCAAAGGTAAGCATCTACACAGATATTGGACTCCCAGGGTTGCTTGCACGGAAACGTTTTCGGAACACAGTGGAAATTACTGCACGTACCGTCATTATGAGAGTTGCCCACTCATCAATCTCTTTCTCCAGTGGTTTCTTGTAAATCGAAAATTGCAGTCCTTGCGTAGTCATAATATGTTCATCCAGCAGTGCAACGATTTCTTCTGTTCCCTTCAGGATGTAGGTATCCGTGTCCTTGTATGTCTCTGGAAAATCGAACTTTATGTGCTCCCATTCGGCTTTCATCGTTTGGAGAGCCTGATCAGAAGAAGTTTTTAATTATTTGCTGCAGTTGCCTATAGCTAGTATGCCACAAATGCATTATTCAGCCCTGCTACCTTTGGGGTTTCCAGCGTCCGGATACCTGCTTCTCGTCGGATACCCTTACCTTCTCAAGGTAACTCTCCTTAACTGCTAGCTCGCCCAGTTCCACTACGAAGTCCGTACTTTCTGCAATGCCTTTGTTTAACAAGGCACCTAGGGTAAGACTAGCACCATCGTCTAGTTGCGGCTCGCCGATGCGATCGAAAAGCTGCGGTGACGGGCAAACAGTGCTCAAAACTGTCTGCTGAGCCCTACGTTATGCATATGATTGGTTTAACTGAGTCCAAGAAGCGTACTCAGGGCCAGAACGAAGACAAATGCTCACTTTATTCCAATGTCGTTCACGCATTCCGTCGTTTCTTAGGGAAACAATGATAGGGACCAGCGGCTTGAATTCGACAAGCTCGTTCGTGACTTGCGAGGCTTTGGCCAATACCTCAGGAAGGCCACGCTCCTGCAGAATTTTCTCTACCCGTTTAAGCGCTTTGATCCCCCCATACACCTACAGGAAATAAAAGCAATACTGCTGAAGCAATTGCCACAGTCGTTGATATCCATGAGGGGGTTTGCAAGCTGATGTCCTAGAATGCTCATAAGCGTTGCTATCGTAGGCGCAGATGATAAATTGCGAGTGCAGAACAAGTGTTTCTGGACCTGCTTTTCGATTTCTGTGCCGTTCAAACTTGCGAAGGAAGCCGTGTATATTGTGTTCCGCGTGACGCTCCAATTGTACGCGGTTAGCCAGAGGGTTGAAAACGGTTCGAATTCCTGCGCATTTGCGGAAACTGGATATCAGAGCATTCAAGACCATATTCTGCCTTTTACTGAAGGTATTTGAGCCTGCGGCAAGTGAACCCGACCTTTTGGATCTTTGTTAAGGAGGTGTAGTCCGTCACATCTCTTCCAAAAAGACGCTCTCTGTGGTTGAACACTTTCGCCTGCTGAATGCTCATCTCAATCCTTTCCCCAACAGCAAGGACGCTGTCATATACCTCGGCAAGTTTCGACATGTCCGTGAAGTTGGCAAATCCGGCAACAACGTCAGCAAGATCGGCGACCGTGGCTGCGAACTCGCACTGGCAGAAAACGCTACAGCAACACCAAGAAGAAATCTATACGCCAAAGAGTCAAGTGTTGTAAACTTTACAGCAGTATGCCAGTGAGGCAGTTGCCACGCGTGTATGCATCTGGCCGCATGGAGCATTGGTAACCAATTTAAGGAGCAGGCTTTTACCTGCTGAACTAGCATGTCATCTAAGAAACGAGCTCTATCCTTGACAAGGGATGATGCCACTTCATTTGACAGCTCGAGGACTTCAGCAGGCGACCCGTAAAGCCTCCATCGGAGGTTGTGATCCTCCACAAGGAGCTGTACTAGAAACAAATGAAACAGAAATGCGTTTGCCTGTAAGTGATCTACACGAGGTGCATACATGATAGTGTTAAGTGGCGTTGTGCTGGCCTCCTTTCCGTGCCACAAAACCTGTTTCCGTTACCAAGTAATGCTCACCCTGTATTTAAACGATTCTAGCACATCAAACATGTGAAGGCCCGCCTTAATGTCGACGGCGAGAGTTTCGAGCTTTGCTGGGGTGTCATCCATAAACTCTTTCAACTCAGTGAGTTCTTCGATTCCACTAGGCTGCTGCTTTAGTGTTGTTGTGATCCGCTTAAACTCCTCCAGCGTTTGCTTGCATTGATCGCGGAAGCTGCAGCAAGCGAAAGCAGCAGATCCAACCACCGCCGTGACTATGATTGGCGAAATCCTAGACTGTAAACGCATCTTTTGTGAATTGCCCCCTCAGACCAACACTGATAGGCGTCTAGAAGTGTCATGGGGTTTTACAGCATCTAGGTTTGGTTTTCCACCCAGTCGCGCATTTATTGTTGTTTCCGTGGTATTAGTTCCCCCTTGTCATCATTTCTCACCGTTTTGCCAGTACATCGAGAAGAAGCTGTGAAACGCTTCGAACTGTCGATTTTAGACTGCTCTTTATGTCTTCACAGCCCACGCAAAACACTCCAACAAGAACTGATGTCGGGATGTCTTCTTCTATTTGCTTAATTCTCTGTGAAGGAAAAAATGCGCGCATTTTACGTTATAGTTTCGTCTCCTTTACAAGTGGATATTTAGAGCTGATATTTAGAGGTAGTTGAAGTATAGTGTCCAAGCCTGGAAGAGCCGGTGCCCACTATGCGTACCTCATGATATCCCAGGACAGCCTGCCTAAACGTCTCTGCAACGCTGCCTACTGCGGCTTTTTGCTCCGTTTCGGCTACAACATCAGCCGAGCACAGGCACAGGATGTCAACAAATGGCTGAAAATGGTCGATGAGCTTTTGTAGGAAGGGGAAGTGCAGCTCGATAAGCCTCAAAATATTTTGTTTGCTGGCCTGCACAAACGAATAAAAATGAAGATTCAGTCTGCCTCCTAACGGCTGGCTGCCACTGCTTTTCCACAGCAATGCGGGAAACCGATCCAGGCAGAGCAACCAGCCGTGTCACCCACCACCTAGAAACCTGGACCTGCGAAGTTGCCACACGTCTAAGCGTATCTAAAAATAATGGTCTACAGTGGTTGAGGTTGATGCCAAGTACAAACAGAAGGAGGCTGCGGCTCGCACTTCACCTGCACTGTGGCTTCTTCTAATCCAAGTGGGGCGGTAATGTGCTTTTGCTGGCTCTTGAATAGGTGTGGGAGCACTATTGTTTCTGGTTGAGGTATATCTCCCATCCTCGCTATCCTACCAAGACACACAAGACAAAACTATCCAAACCAGTTGGTCGGAATCGCAACGCGCCAAGCCTATCCACGTGCTTCCAAAAGCCTGTGGAACTTGCCCTCTGTCGAAAAACTCTTCGGCAGCATCTACGAACGCTTCTGGTTGTGGCGTCAACACAAATTGTGACCCGTCAGGGGAGCGAGTGACTTCGACAAAGAAGAGGCCCTTCCACAGGAGCTTGCGCTCTAGGGACTTGACTCGGGACTCTTGGTAAAGGTTTTGGACGTCGGAAAGAGACTTTATATTCACTGTTTCAGGCGTAGAAGATTGGAAAAGCTCCACCAAATCTTCTATTGAGCTAGTTGCCATGACCCTGGGAACGTCACATGGGTGATGAACAGCCGTTTAGTATGTCACGAGTTCCGAAAAGCGAAAAACAAGGAAAGGAGCCAAGGTACATGTATTCCAGTATTTCGAGGCCAGATTTCTCACCGTAGGGCATCCCTCATCAACAGCCGGGTCAAGATGAGCATTCGCTTGATTTTGCCGTACTCATATGTTTCTTTGTTGAACTCATATATGTTGAACCACCCTTTCCCAACATGACGCAAGTTGGAATCGATTATTTCATGTAGTTTAGATGCCCATGCTTCTTGCAAAAAGTATGTGACCTATGTCGAGACGCAAAATAGTTTCCGTATACAACGGAAGTTTGCATCGCCTCTGATTAAGGTGGTGAACTCTGTATCTTTCTAAAATGGCCGTTTAAAGGCCATCGTACATTGTGGCGGCACAAACCTGACTTATCGAAGCTCGTTGCATCTGGCGAAATTCATCAAGCTTTACCGCCTGAGATCGAATGAAAAGCAATGAATGCCCTGGATCTATCTAGTAAGCAAAGGACAATCCAAGGTTAAACAGAAATGCACGACACGCTCGTTTCGTACCTTTGGAAATGATGTATTGAAAATACGTTTTCCCAATACGTCGACGCACGCTTCACGGATGCCGACCATGGCCCTTATGACCTCATTTTTGACGTAAAGGGAAGTAGAACAGAAGGAAGCGAATGCTTTCGAAAAGTCGTATGCTGGAACAGCGACCAGTGCATGCCTACGAAGAGATGCAGCAACAATGCGGCGTTAGGCAGCTCAGAGGCTTACCAAAGTTATATTTAGGCATGACTTTACCTACTGCATAAACCCCAGGAGTTGCGAGCCATTCCCCTCAGCGCCAAACTATAAGCAAAGGTGCTACACGTAGGCTGCTAAGTTTCATGCTCGTATAGGACAAGATGCATTCCAGTCCAATTTTGTCCTTACCATGACGGTGGCCGTGGCTTCGGTGCTGGGGGCAACTGTAAGTCCGTACGCAATCGCTTGTCTTTATTTCGGTCGAGAAATATGTCAAAAGAAATTTTATTCATCGTTCTAGCGAAGTAGGTGTTGACTTGTTTCAGCAGGGAATCTACGATGGCTGTCTTGCACTGGCGCGTCCTAGGGCAGCTCAACGCCTTATTCATCACTCGTTTTTGCTGCACCTCATCTGCAGGGGAAAATTCCAAAGAAACCCAATAGTTAATTACGGATTGCGGGTGCGTGGGCCTGGATTCTGCAGGACTAATGAGCATGATTTGCTGGCTGCGAACAGCAGTCTTGATGCAAACGCACCCAACCCGGGGATGTCACTTGTTGGCATATTGTCTATATAATAATTATACTGGATAAGGCTCTCTGCAGCAGCCCTGCACGACAACGACTCGCATTGGAGAAGAGCCTCACTGGACAGAGCTGCTGCAGCTGAACACAATAATAATGCACCTCACCAAACTGAGTTCACCGTCACTTCCACCAAATTCACAGAAATAGCGGGTTAGAAACGACTTAAGTGGGTGCAGATCAAGCCTGTAGACTGACCTTGATTTATGCGCTGCTTGCAACCTGTCAGCAAACTTGACTGGGTCCTCGCTCTGCGAAAGGCACAATTAAGCAGGGCCCATTAGCTTAAAAGCGCGCTGCCAAACACGTACTCTGCGGTCAAGTTCCCTTGAGCACAGCACAGCAAGACGTCAATTACCTTAAATAAAAGTTCAATCCTCAGCAAGTCGGCCTCGCCTTTGCGATCGCACCACTGGACGTGAAACTTGCTAGAGACCTCGTCATAAGCATAGACACGGCAAGCTTCCCATTTGCAGTCTCCCGTGCCATCTCGCCGAAGACCCTGGAGCCATAGTCAAAGGCAGAGTTTAATTGAAACCATCACCCAAACGGTGATGAGTATGCCCAAATTTCTTTGTCGGCCATTCGAAGTTTCATAATATAGGCGAGACAGCCTATTCTTGCAGAAAAAGATTTGCAACAACCCTTTACTGGTACACTAGTTACCCACCTTCCCAGGCAACGGCAGGAATGATCCGTCGGGGCATTTGCAAAGAGCCATCCACTCTTGTGGTGAACGATCGTCAAACGTTGTATCATCGAATGGCTCAAGTGGTAACCTATGCAACGTTGATGAAGCACAACCACCTACATCTCTCTATAAGGCGTGCAGATAAGCTCGCCAGAGTGTTCCTTGCATCCGAACAGATA
Organism: Eimeria brunetti; assembly: GCA_000499725.1. NCBI lineage: Eukaryota > Apicomplexa > Conoidasida > Eucoccidiorida > Eimeriidae > Eimeria > Eimeria brunetti. The sequence continues at coordinate 44,249 of HG713445.1, forward strand.
GGTGTTCCTTGCATTCAAACACATAGTTTTGGTGAGCTACAGCTCCTCGTGCATGGCATTTAAGCTGTGAATGCTACACGCCTAGACGCATTTGACGACCTTCTACTTTGCTAACCAGCTCTTCGCTTCAAAGGATGGGTCCCTGTAGTTGACTCCACGCTCGACAAGTAGCTGTTCTATGTCGTATGCTTCGTATGCCCTGCGCCTTCGTTCCACCGTGACCTTACGAGGCGCGCTTGTGGGAGCATGGAGCTTTGCCGCTATTACTTTTGGTTCTACTGGAGCAACATCATATCCTGGGGGCTCCACAAGGCCTAAATGCACACAGTCGGATCTTCCGAGGGGCTGTTAAGGCAACCTTTAGTCGTCACCGGCCCGCCTCCTCTATGCTGGCTTGGAGAAAGCAGCGGCGGTTTAATGCACATCCTGTTCCATTTAACAAAAATGGGCCAGTAGGTGAACCAAAGACAACACTTGCACTCCGAAACAGTAATCTGGGCTGGAATCCAGCAACTGTCTGATAACTAACGGCTGATGTTGTGCTCATAGAACAAACCTTTGAATGCCGTTTCTGCAGATTGGAATGTCCTGGCGGGAATAGGAGACACGAAAGAAGCCTCTTGTTCCCGTGCCCCTTCTGGGGGCCCCCTGGACGCTTGCTGCAGCATTTTTTCAGACAGGACACGTGCCATACTTAATTGGGGCACTATTGACAAGGCCACCCTAGTTGAGTAGACGGGTTCGGTGAACAAGCGGAAGTGGCTACCTTCTCAAAGATACACTCAAGTAAGATGAACCTCACAAGTCTACCCTGAAGTGCGAAGGCAACCGATAGCTTCAGCTGCGCAAGTGCCCCTGCGGAGGGTCTTGCACGTGTTCACACAATAGGTAGAGGCTGTAGCTCCTCACTTGTAACCCATCAGATTGTTGGTGTCTAAGGACCTCCGAGTAAACTCCGCGTTCCATATACTGAGGGGGTTCTTGCCCTCTGCTAGCGCTTTGAGTGCCCAATCGATGAGCGCCAGGCTGGCTAGAATGATCAGGGCTTTCGCTCATCTTCAGTTCTGGTAAGCTTCTGTGGCTGTGCGCGTGTACGGGCAAGCCTGCTCTCTGGGGGTCCTTACACCCAGCCAATCACTTTCTGCTTCCGGCTCAGGTTTAGGCTTTGCTACATGACAGACGCTTTCTTCATGTTCCCTCGCATGAACACTGCAGGTCTAGTTGCATTCCGGTAATGCTGGGCCCTCCTGGAGGCATTAAATTCAAGAATGGTCGCTAAACAGGCATGTGGGCACGTGAAGAACCAGTGTCAAGGAAAGTGGATCTTGAGACACGCCCGTTGATATATGCGCTCTGTAAATGGGCACAAAATGAAAACAATTATGCCAAAATTCTATGGTGTCGACCCCAGAAGGCAAGAGCAGCGGCTGTGCCCGGCTGCAGCTATCTGGATCGGGGTCGCAGGGCCCCGATATGCGACTTCGCAAGGGCGTTTTTCTTGCCGTAGGGCCGGCGAAGATGCAGCAGAGACTGGTGGCCTTGATATTCTGAATGTTCAGGCCACAAGGCGCTTATGTAATTTGAATGCTTTGCGGGCCTCCGCTGGAGCAACAACGGCTCGTCGCCGCGGACAGCTGGTAGTAAAGCATGCCACACGTCTAGAGAGCTTGTTCCAGACAGAACTACTGCTATACTGCACTTATAGCAGGGATTCTATCCCACCGGATCATGCAAATATAGCCCATTTGCTATTTCGAGCTGTGGGCTGAGAACACTGGTTAGGTGACCTGGGGCGCTGCAGTCGGCCACGCAGCTACACGTTGATCTCTGTTACAGCAGCGAAGCAGGATGACTGCTGAAAAGAACTACCCAAAACAGCTATCCTACCTGCAGTAATTTACTCCACAGCCAGTTCGGGCACTCAGCAAATGAGAAACGAAGACTTTGGCCATCAGTGGGGCTGGCATGCCGTGTCGGGACAGCCCGCCAAGCCACGTTTACTTTGGCAAGACCCGCAGCCTCGCCTCACGGCTTCTTGACGCCCTTTGCAAGTACTAGAGACTGTGTCTCAACTGCATGACATGATGCTGATGAGCGGCTACAGTACGAAGCTGCCAACGGCAATAGCTATGAGGCGCGCCGCAGAACGCAAGGCGGCAGCATTCGGTAGTTAGGGCCTTTTACTCTCCATGAGCGGCAAACTTGTTTTCCACATGGTTTTCAACACTCTATTCATCCTTAGGCATACATGATTAAATACAAGATACTGTCACCGTTGTATTTACCGGCTGCCCCTGTCAATATTTGCCGATGGGGACGGCTGCTGACAATCAACCAAGGGCCTCACGCAAGCGGTAGAACCCGCACAAGCGCATATATATTTACACAAAGTTATTGACTCTTAGAACAAAGTGACACACCTCTACTTCAGTTAGCATTTGCAGTTCGAAGTTCGAAATGTACGGAGTCGGCCCACAACGGGGGACGTAAGGAGACAGGAAGGAGCAGGAAAAATGTCCATGCCTTAGCTTTCAAAGAAAAACTCGTTTATTTGTGTTTTTCCTTGTTTAAATGCACTGCTGTTAGGATCAATAGCAACCGCATTGTATCGGTGACGCGCCTACGGTGAGTGACCACACTCACTATGGTTTTACGCCTCTTTGGCTGCTACATAGCAATAATGTAAGCAGCCGCTGTAGATGCATTGCCCCGTATTCTCTGGGCCGGTAATCACCGGGCGGGATGTGTGCGCCACGGGCCCCCGAACTTTCCGCTTGCCCAGCAGCACCTACCTCCAGCGTGCTGGCTTGGCCAAGAGAGGTCACCTTGCTGTACAAGGTGAAGTGCCTTGAAAGGGGGCAGGCAGCGAGCCTTAGACGCAGGTGTCAAGTGCACTACATACACGATGTGCCCTTACCTCCCAGGAGGTTAACCCAAGTTGGTGAGGATGCTTCCTACCACAACAAACACGTGTGATACCTTTGGGAAGGTCAGATGTTTCTGCTTGCCAGGATATGACTGCCTATCTAGTTATCAGGTTCTCACGACTTTTTCGCAACAGCTGCCTTCCGAGGGCACTCCTCAATTTCTCAAAAACTCCTCGGCTGTGACAACCATGGCATTTTGCCAGCTATGCAGTAAACGGAAAAGGCTCTTGACACTGCGAAGCCCTATGAAATGCAGGACCCCAGAACTCCCGTTCGCGGGCCTAAAAATGAGCCTGCTGCCCGCTGGATTCCAGCAGCAGCATCAGCTCGGGCCGGGGGTAACTGGAGAATGCTGCTGATATTGTCTGCATCAAGCAGTCAACACCCCTGCCTCAAGCTTTTAACCAGGAGCTGATACCGCTGTTTGGTTGGGGAGTCCTCGCGAGTACTACAGCATCATCATTTCTTGATTGTCTGCAGGAGTCTCGAAGTCCTCAGGTGCGACTTCCGGTATTCTAATGGCCCCTTTACCTGGGGAATACCCTATCAAACTTTTATACACGTTGGAGTCCTCCCACTGGGTAGTAACAGTTGCCATCAAAGTCTTGAACGCCTCATCTGGAATACATGGGAAGAGCACGCATGCACACCAACAGCTTGAAGCTTGGCTGTGACGGGTAAATGGCATCACCTTCGATAAGTGACTTACCGAAAATGGCAGAGCCTGGACCTGTAGCGAAGTTGTAGGTGGCAGATGCAATCTCTTCTCCAAGCTTGTGGCTGTTAACTCGCCGCAGGATGTTGTCTCCTTCCAGATGCATAAGGTACCAAGCACGGAATGTCATTTCCTTCGAAGCGCCAAAACAGTCCTTAAAACGCTGGCTGACCCGAAGTGCAGCAAACAGTCCTGCTAAAGGGTGAGGAGGGCGAGCGCGGCGCGGCAGGTTGATACCTAGCGCAAGAATTTGCTGCACGAAGTGGTCTATATGTATCGCGCTCATTCCCACAGTATTTACTATTCCACCGTAAAGAGAGCGAGCTGCAGTTTTTCTTCCGTCTATTCCAGCTGGGTGAAAAGCCACTTTTGCTCCTGAATTGACTGAGGCCACAGCACAACCAGAGACGGGCAAACTTCTGCTGGCTCTTTGTTCTTTTAACGTGCGAACATATATGTCTCCTGAGTTGAACTGACTGCACAAGTCTACACGCCCATAGCCAAATGCGTACTAAGGCTTAGGCATGTCTTCATCGCTCCGCCTGAGCAGCATACCGCAAAAAGCAACATGAATGGGGCATCTGCCTCTTTGGCCCTCCCGAAAGAGATCACTTGAATTTCCTGTGTGGATATGATAAAACGGCTTGCACTTGCACCTGTATCAGCTGCATATCGAGGACATACTAGAGAAAACTCGGTTTAATGCTTTTTTCGTCCTGTTATATGCCGACGTATCCTCTACACCGTTGTCATCAATAGTAGAAAGGGTGTAGTCTCCAGCGTTTTTGAGCCTGTCAATTAGTAAGGAATGGGCGAGGCGGCCGTTCGGATGCTCAAAACCCGCTTCGACTTGATGCTGCTGCCAAGCCGTGACGAAGATGCCCGCCGAGGTGCAGAGGGCTGCGGCTTCTGGGGTGAGAGTCTTGGCATTCCTCTTGACGTGCCCGGCAATGACAGGGGGGAAGAGTAGCGTCATTCTGAAGACGACATCTTCTGTAGTTTTTACTGCGTCGATGTAGCAACGGTCAAGTGCAGCTGACCGTACACACTGGCATTTGCCTGAGCAGACAACACTGGATAAATTGCACGTATTACACGCTTGCAGTTCAAAAACCCGCAATTTCTCAGCAATTCGATTTAAACAGACAACGGTATACGTGGGAGTAGATTTAAAGCGTTTCCGTTGTTTCCCTACTAGCAGCCGATGCTGCGAGGTTCAATTTCATGCATCTTACTTGAGGACGGGAGGAAGAGGGGCACCTTGGTGTGGGGACCTGAAACAACCGTTAGAGCATAGCCTAGCAGGGTACGTATCACTTGCTGCTGGTGGTCCACATGCACATTTAGTGAGGTGCTTTGAGAGTGCCCGAAGCGTTGAACGCAAGGCATCGCAATATTTTTGATTACCGTGCGCCTTGTCGATGATTGCTCGTATTTGGCCCCAAGTCGCAGTGTCGGAGACCGGCTCTCCGGCGTCGATTATCCATTTCTTTACAGGTCCTGTCAGGGCTCTTACTTCTGAGTCATGAGAGATAAACAGTTCATCACAACTGTCGTTATCAGAGAGATGGCACCATGTAGTGAAATACAATGCACTGCATAGGCGAAAGACCTCGGCCCTTCCGCAGTTCTTCTAGCTTACCACGCAGAGCCGAGACAAATGCTTCTGCTTCCTCGGAGTTACTAGGCTGCCGGATTGAGGTCCATCCGAGCCTCTTGCAGACCTGGCCGTACATATCTGGATTGGCGTAGCTGATTCTTTGCGTAAACGGCAGCACTCCCTCAGCAACGTGTCTCTCCGGGACTGAGTATACACAACCACGGCATTCAACATTTTATGAATGATGGTTCCCTTTGGTGGTTGCGAAAGGGAAGGGAATCATTTGCGCGAAACGCAGCCCACATCAGCTGCACGGGTTCGCATATAAATTATAGGTAGCTTACTGTTTCGAGACACATCCGAAGAAACCGAGTTCCAATGATGGTCAAACAGATTAAGTATGGCTCCAGGAACCAGAACTACACCTGAAATGGCAAATGGCCACGTTTCAAGTAGCACAGAGTCTTAGGTCTGCCCCTATCTGCGAGTCGTATTCTTTGGTGGTTAGCTACGTGCCGGGAGCTGCTCATCAGAGTCGTCTGAACGGCGCAGTCCTTCAACGACACAGTTGTCTACTAAACGCACCCGTGGCTGCGCCAACGAAGTTCTGGGCCTCTGAAACATTTTCTGGCAACTTGTTTTCTGGCCATGACAGTGTTGTCACAATTACTGAGTACTTTTGTGGATGTTGCTGCATCAGCCTTCCCGCATACGCCTGCACCTCACGTACGATTTCCGCGTCCCTTTCTGACAAAGAAGAACAGCAGTATACCAATTTTACTCATTAGCAGAAAGTTGCCACCGGGGAGTATCGGTCCTAGAGAACTACGATAAAATGCTGTTAAGAAATCCGCTACAGCCGTTTCACCACTAAAGTCACCTTTTGGGTTGCCGCTTTCGGAGGCACCACTCTCACGGATTGTTTCTGGACCATCCAGGATATCTTCAAGCAGCTTTAAGCCCCATTTGAACCTGTACCAAAGGCTGACGTAAAACGTTGAGCCTAAGGAAGGCTTGTGACCCTTCGCTGCTACAGCCGCATCGATTCCGGAGCTAACAGCAACAGCTTGATCTTTGGCTTCGTCGCGGAATAGGTAATCTACAGCAGGGCGAGCCTTATTGTTCTTCGATGCACTTTGAACTGCGACAGATGCGAAAATGGGGGGAGAATGATGCAAACAAGCTCCACGTTTGAGTCGAAGGCGTTCATGTAACATGTTATTGTAGATAGACTGTACCACAAAAGGAGCGCTATAAAGCAAAATCGTCATGCATCAGCACGCTTTCCATAACCAAGGGACGAGAATTGCTGACTTACGGACGGTCAGAAGCTGGCTCAGCTGTGGGGCGGCTGCGAGAACAGAGGGCTTATTGCTTAAATCGACTGCCTCAAACTGATCTTCAATACTTCCGAAGAGAACTGCAGCATAGACACACAGCTGGGTAATTACGTTCGGTTTGCAGGGGGCTACGCTAGTTCTGCACCCAGCCGCCAAAGGCAAAGGTCCTTGCCGCAAAGGTTCTTGTCGCTGAGTCCACTAGCTCGCAGCAGCCTGTGTGCAACATGACTATAATGTGTACCTGGAAATAACAGGGAACGGATGTATTCGGAAATGCTGTTTCGACCGTCCCCTCTAAGTTCGGGAAGACGCTGCAATCCAAGCATTTCCCCGTCTCCGTTAATGCACGATGTGACTGCGTCCTCCAGTCGAACTAGAACAAAGTTGAAAACACCACAGTGCGCAGCGCATCAGCCAGCAAGCAGGAGTTGTTTTAGGAGCAGACGCTGCTAAATCCGTTGTGTAAATACCGGCGGCTCTACAACGTGCAACAGGGAGTGAATAGGGAATAGCCAGAGAATTGCCAACTGTTAGTTACCATTGCAACCCTCAGTAACGGCATCTCTAAAATCTGCGCCGTTCATTAGGGAGGTGAATTCTTCCACTGGAGCTGTCTGTACGATGTTCTTGAGGTAGGGGTCCAGCCCAGGGCAGCTTGAAGAGTTGCTCCTTTCTCTTAGCACCATGCTGCTGATGTGTGCATTGAGGCAAGTAGTTGCGTAAGCCTTCAGCTGATGCAGATGCTTTCGACTAGGAGAACCCCTGGTCACTGCACATGACGCTCGCGCAACACCACCTTCTACTTGAGCAGTGCAGCTAGTGTTATCGTTTTAGAATCGTAGAAGCTTCGACGTTTTGCAGTTGGGGTGGTGATGAGATGACATCTGGGCTACTGGAAGTCGAACCAACTTCTAATCGAGTTAAGAAGAAAGTGATAACAGGAAATTCAGTATTTGCTTTGAACCGTGCATGGCAGCTAGGATGCGGCTGCTCACATATGTTTGTGTGAAAGTCCATCTCGACTCCTAACAGAGCTGAACCACTGGACGTTTCCGCTGAAACAGCAAAGCATGCGAACATGAGGCAGAAGGAGGTAAGTAAACATCATCGCGGGCCCATACACTGAGCTGTCTTCCGGGGAACCTTTAAGATATTGGCTAGCAGGGGGAAGTAATGCGGAGGGAGGCGTTGTACTGTCCAGATAAAAGCGGAATAAGCCTAACCGAAAGTAAGAAAATCTTGTCCCCTGTATTCAGCCCAGGAAAACGAGTCGGGCATTGTTTTCTTGCTAATTTCCAGCCCTGAAAAATCAGAATGCACGACAGCATGACCGCGTCAGCAACGTTGCACATATTGACGGTTAGAGATGCACGAACTCCGTTTTCAGCTTGACCTGAAATTCGTTTTGTAAACGAATTGGTCGTTCCATCTGCTTGTGTACCTTCTAATCTTTTGGCCGTGACAAAAGCCATCATCATGTTTCTGCTCCTTCATGCAGCAGGGGTCTCACCTTGAATTTTCACGTATACAAAATCCCTGAACATAATCGCTCTGCAGAAATTGCATTCAGTTTTTCCATTTGGGCAACTGCTGCAATGGCCGCTTTCAAGGATCTTGTAAAGTGTGCTGATAGCTGTCCCGTAGAAAGTTGTGCGGTTCGCCAAGGCCCGGGGAAGGGCTGTAGTGTCTTCCAGGATCAAAGACAAGGCAATCTGCAATTGTTGAATCAATCCTCTGCTTGTGGGAGAGTCGAGGATGTTTACTGGAAGCCTCAGTGTCACAGAGAACTGTCCACTGCCTGCAGCATCCCAACAAAACAACCTAATTAGTCTTTTTGGACCCCGTTGGCCAACATAAATGATATCAGCCTACATTGAACAATGCATTTGGATGGACTGCCGGCGTTTTGTTTCTTGTCTCTACAACTCACTATCCGCATATGTCCAGTTCACGATGACGGTTCTCGGCCTTCCTCCTGCAACAATTCAGTCACTCACACACTCATTAACACTGCAACTTCTCAGAGGCATGCATCCTATTTAATTTGATCCAGCCACTTTGAGAAAGAGCGTCAAGGCGCCAAAGGAAAGGGAGAAGGGACAGCACCTGTTGGGTTGTAGCGACTCAACAAGTTTGTGGCAAGTTCCCTAGCCGCGCCATTTATTTTCGCTGCATCCACAATTTCGAGACAATTTAAGCAAAGCTTTAGTATCCTTTCAAGGACTTAGGATTACATTACAGCTACTATGCTTAGTTGGGCAGGGACGGATAGAGAAAACAGGCGTGTTGTTGGCAACAGCTGCTGCAAGCCTCACATATTTTGTTGCTTATTTCCGATACGGCATCGTCAAGACCCTGTTCTCCAGCTGAAAACGGAGAACAAAAATTAGCGGCAGGCATTAATCACCCACACTTCCAAGTTTAGCCGTGGAGAAAATCCATGCAGTGCCGATAGAAGATATCTACCTATGCTGACGTACCGTTGGAAGAAAAGTAATCACGCAGCCTGTGGTACATTGCGAGCATATCTTCTGCCTCTCGTCCTGCGTACAGAATTGGCCTTTTCACAGCTGCCTCTTCTTTTGGCACATGTAAAAGATAGTCGGATTCGGCTTTGCGTGCAACGTTGCAGCTAGATGGTGCACAACGAGTTGCCGCATGGTCTCTGACTCACCTACGGCCGGCAGTCCATGCGGAGCTGTGTTGTATTTTACGATATCGCCTGAGAAGCAGAGGAGCAGAAGCAATCCCTGCTCGCAATCTACGCTCTTCTGGACGAAAATCGCTTAAAGGAAACTAGGTTCTGCGGGAAACTTACGCTGCAGCGCCAGGCCCTCGGGGACAGAACCTGCAAAGGAAAGATATTGAATAAATACTGCTTGTCTAGCAGGCTTTGGAAGGCCCGCCATTGTTTCATCCTTCGGCCGCCTAGACGAAACAGTGCTTACTCTAGGGCAGCTGTGTATTAGGGCATCTGGCTGTGTGTTGCGTGTGCTTTAGCGCATTATTCAGGCTATGGCAGTTCAAAGGCATTGTTGGCAGCCTTACTGAGAGAAAGGGATGAACCCCGCTGCAGTTGCCTCAACTTGTATTCCAAAATGTTTTTTCCGTTTAATGCATCTGTTGTGAAGAATGTCAAATTCGAGCCCCCGACAAATAGCCCATGCTGCAAATAGCCAATGGAAATCATCTTGGCATCGGGTCGCTGATACAGCATAGCAACGCTGCTTCCGTTTGAGACTTCGGCTGTAGAGATCACGGCTGGGCCGAGGTCACTGTCATCAGCCATAGCGCCTGAGAAGGAGACGAAGAAGCGGGCAGATGTAGTGGGCATAGCTGGTAGGATACACACGTTGCTGCTGGTCCCCATTGGTAAGGTTCAAATAGCAACAGGCAAGCGCAGCAGTGTTGGACTGGGAGGCGCCACAGTCTCTCCCCCCAGAAGTTTCTCTCACGTAGTTCTGTGACGTGAATATCAGAAGATGTAAAGGTTGGCTGATACGAATATAGTTTTAATATGTCTTCGTGTTTATCTTCTTCAGGACGGGCAAGAACAGTCCCGACTGGGACTTCCATCCAGATGTTGCTCCCATGAATTTTCATTAGCAGCGCTTCCCTCTCGACGCCTCTTAGAGGGGGAAGCTTGAGTTTGTAGCATGCAAGAGGAGCCTCGTGTTGTACTTCTGTGTGAAGCATGTAGTTAAGCTGGTATATTAGCCGAAAGTTTTTCGAGGAGCAAGGGGGTCCCAGTTCGCTTTCAGAGAAGGTCTGGACATTAACTGAAGACCGTAACAAGGAGGCCCGACATTCAAGGAACGGTTTCAAAAAAGGGCAAGTCAACAGGCTAAGAGAAAGCGAATAATTCAACACAAACCGCGTCAGGTAAAGTACTTCTGCTGACCTGGCACAAAAGCTTTCCTGCCCGCAACGGAGGTAAACGAAAATAGCTTTTCCCCGCTTAGCTTTCCATGGACGGGGTCAAAGCGTTTAACGGCAAAGACGTGATCCTCGCTGTCGCTCAGCAAGTCGCAAGTTGCAGGCTGCCCCGTTAGCTTCAGCTCCACTGGTCAGCGCACGTCGCAAAGAGAAAAACACAGCACCCATATAAATCAGCATCAGCATGCGAGGCCAAACACGCCAAGTAAGCAGGCACATCGTGCGCGCCACTAGACCACGCTCTGTCAAGAGATAACTGCAGAATAAGGGAAGTGGGACGATGTAAATATTTATAGGAGGGGCTTTTCTTGACGCTTTGTGCTTACTTGACTGGGAATGAGGAACGTTCGCATCGCCCGTCTGCAGGAAAGGCTCAAAGTAAAGTAGCTTCCTTGAGCCCTTTTCACAATAAATCCTTGGGGCCCTTTTCGTTCCCGTAAGTGCCACTACTTGCTTCCCCGTAACGAGGGGAGGCGTGACCTCGCAAAAGCGCAGCTCCCCTTCAGTCCCATCTACAATGGAGAAGGACGAAGTGTCAAACTGTCTCGGAAACTCCACGACTCCAAACGATGTGCATTCTGAGAGAGGACAAGAAGCACAGCACACTGACATCCTCGGCATCCTATCAGATGCATATGGGAACACCCACAGAGGTGGTCTTCCAGGGGAAACCTGTATGTGCAGGAGCGTGTTATTCGGCTGTTTCTTCATCTTTCATACCCATTACAAATGTCGATGTTTACTAGCGTTCATGCGCTGCTGTAGCAAGGCCAAGCTCTAGCTTTGTGGAACTGAGGATTCACACATGCACTTACTCAAGACACTCATGTCAACTTCCCCCTTGAACTGGCCGTGCGCGTGAGAAGAAGCCAGTAGTTTCACTCCGGGGTGTCCTGCACACGGCCAAAGAAAAACGATTTTTTAGATCTACAGGTGAGCCTAGTCAGCGCATCTGCGCCTTTGGTCGCTGCCATTACTTTTGCTCGATGCGCTCCAGGGATATTCAGCCCGGCCCTTTACTGCAATCAGAGTTAGAAGGTTTATAGCAGAGGGCTAAACGGTCTCTGCGTTTTTGTCGATCTTTGCAACTTCTAGCCTGGGCGTAAAGGGCGAGAGCTTAGCTGCACCTTGTCTCTTTTCGTATACGTATTTGCTTCAAAATACACTACGACCTCTCTAAGAATGTGGCTGCACCCACTTGCGATGATACTACCCCCACTAGGGTAGCGCAAATAGATGAGCTCTTTGCCCCTTCCAGCGGTCAGGACAGCTGCGTGGGGGAGGTATTCAACAGCGGTCTCGCTGGGCCGGGTGAAGCATTGGCGGTAGGCTCGAAAGTCGCAAAAGACAGAAAGTCCAGATTCCGTGAGCACTGCGAAGAAGCAAGAAAGGCGAGAAGTGCAGAGGGCAAGAGGAAATGTTATGGGGGAACACTAGCCTCTCTCGAATCCTGAGAAGCAAAGTCGAAACCCACCGCTCTCGAGATGGTCTGGTTTCGAAAAATCCACAACGTACAGACGGAGGCGATCGGCGCCATCTTCCTTCGCAACTTTAAGGAGGGCCGTGCCCTCTGGAACTTTTCCTGTTACCTCCGCATCCTCAAAGAAGAGGCCATCGCTTCTTCTCGCCACTCGGATATCTTCAGGCAAGATGGCTTGGGATAGCAGCACTTGGCGCACAGCTAACAGGGCTGAGCAAACGCAGAAATGGTAATTTAGGGCTCACAAAACGACCCAGGCGAGGGAGGCCCAGGAAGGAAGGATGGGGGCTCCAAAGGTACAAAGAAGACGGAATCCACTGCTTCTACTTGTGAATTTGTATTGATTTGCGTCAACAACACCTACACAAGGCCATATAAGGATATGTATCATCAAGTTGGCCTTCAGGTGGTCCACATCTACACTTACTTGTAGGGTTTGCAGGGTTTGCGGACAGGGGGAGGGGAAGAAGTGCTGTAGCGAGAAGAGCTAGGATGCCTAGGAGGGCAGAAGGCTGAAATTTCCTTGGCATCATCATGAGCAGGCTTCTCTCGAGGTTGTCTACAGCACGAGAAAGTCAAAACAAATGCGAGAAAACAGATAGAGGGGGGAGGCAGACAGGCGCTGTAAGGCCCGAAGCCCGGCAACCTCTTCTTCCATAGGACGTCAGACCACCTTCAGCAGCCAAGGAAAGGTAAGGATCAACACAGGAGAAACACCGCTGAGTTTGACTGCTCTTAGGAACGGGACTTCGTCGACTGCCTGGACTGGAGCTTGCAGGCGATTGTTTTCACCCTCTTAGCGGCGTAGGGCAGACAAAGCCCATGCGCATGGATTGCAAATAACGTTTTTAATTTCAAAGGAACCCGAGAGACGGGCTCCTGTTGCGGCTAGAAACGACAGGCGTGTGTAATGAAGGAACACCGCCAGGGGCCGGCGGTCACCGAGGCCTGGTCTGAAGTTTCCGTCGTTTGGATCTTGCCCTTCTCTTCCCTCTTCAGAAAAACAATTCCTAAAAAACAAATAATAATGCAAGTTAAAAGAAAACAAACACGCTCAAACAGACACACTCAACAAAGGAGCCGTTCTAAGACCGTCGACGCTCATCGGTCGGCCGCGCCCGGTGAAGTCCCAACCGAGTTCTGAAACCATACGAAATCGCTACTTGCGATTCCCCCTGCATGCGGCATATTTCCTTCTTTATTTAATTTTAAACAGTTTATTCCCATACGGGAGAAAAATACGAAGCGGAGGCTGGTGCTACATTGCTGCTTTGCCTCTTCGTTCTCTCTGTGGTCGCCGGTTGCAGGGAGAGCAGGGCAGCAGCTCCCATATATAGAGATGCATTCAACTTAAGGCAGACATTCTTTCAGTGTTGCTTTTTAAATAGCTAGAGGAAAATACCAGCAAGACAGGTACAGAGGCATTTAGGAACACACGGCTAGGTAATTAGTCCTACTGAGCTATTAATATCAAATGCTGAAATAGATCCTTAATGATGCGATTCCGTACACTAGCTACCAAGACCCATCACTTGCTGGGCTGTACAGACACACCGGATCCTCCCTCATGTCTGTCTCCACAGCTGCGCTTCGACAGCCATGGCCCCCCTCACGAGGCTGAGGAATCGGCAAGGAGAAGTAAGGAAGCGGGAACGGCGGTTAACCAACAGGTTGGCCAGCTAGCTAGCTAGCCACATGTGGCATGCCTCGTGCCGATATTAGCTAGCCGTAAACAGGCAGAGGTAAAAACAATGAAATCAGCTACACTAGCCCAGGGAGGCTGGCCATCCCTCTTTCATTGAAATGTAAATTGAGTTATTTTGCGTCAGTCGCTTTAAAGTTTGGCGCCCTTAAAAGCGCGCTAAAAATAATAAATAATAAATATATATGCACATACATGGAATATATGTATACATATATACTATAGGCTGGCATTCCACTGAAAGAAAACTTGAAATGCCTGCCTGCGTACGGGCAGCAGCATTCCCTGCCCCCTCCGCAGAAAAAAGGCTGAAAATGAAGAAACTAAAAACAATAAAATGATAGAAAGGCACGAGACAGAGCTGTGAAGCGCCTCTCGTGCATGCAGAGCCAGCAGCGGAGGGGAGCCGCCCTCAGAACTAACAGGGAACCCGCAGGGAGGACAGCAGTGTGCAGCCACAGAAGCTTAAAAGCGCGCATCAGCCACAATATATATATATATATATATATATATATAACAATAATATATTACAATGCCCCCGTATATGCACCAAAACAATGCATGCAAAACCCTGCATGCATCAAGGAGATGCATTCAATTTGCTCTTCTTTGACACTCGCAAGCTGCGCCGTACGCCGGTGCCGGCTTCTGCATCCCAGCTCAATCCATCTGCAGCAGTTGCGAACCCCTTCTCGGGGCCCCTAAGGAGCCCCTCCTTAGGGGGCCCTTCCAGCGAACTAGCTTTCCTTGTGCCCTGGCTGCCACTGCTGTCTGTTGAACTCTGCTGCGATTGCAAAGGGGAAACGTGAGAATGGAAATTGTGCTCCTGCTGCATTTCTGTTTGTCTAGGGGAAGCGTCAGCGGAGACAGGCGTGGAGCGCCTGCGGCCAGGCGGGCGACTGGGCTGTGAAGAGGGGGCCTGGGGTGTTTTGACAGCTGCTGCTGCAGCGCTGCTGCTTTGTTTCTGCTGCTTCCCTTGGCGAGAAGAAGCAGCCGCTTTGACCTGATGCTGATGCTGATGGTTGGGAGGGGTCTGGCCCCCCCCCCTCGACTCACAGCCAGAGTCCTCCTCTTGTTCGCAATCGGAAACCAAATGCAGGACATCTTCAGGAGTCAGACCACACCACTCGTCTTCTTTGCTGAAGAGAGAAGGGGGAGGGGAGTACGTACACCCCGTCAGCAGGCAAGCGGCCTGAAGGTACAAACACACATACACACAACAGCTTCAGTCCTATGCCTCTTCTTCTGCTGCCCTTAAGCCTAGATATCCAACCTACCCAGCTTAGCGACCCTCCTCTGCATTTTCTCAAAAACAATATGTTGATGAGTGTTGATAATACATGCGCATCCGTTACACAAGTATATATATATATATCATATATGCGTCAAGAACTAGTATCTATACATATGCATATTACATGCACGGATGAGCTGCATATCAACCCATGCATGTTGCCTTCCTTCCCACTGCTCCCCGCCTGCATTAAGCGAGAGAATAGAGAAATACGAAACAAAAAAAACAAAAAAAGCAAAAAAAAACAAAAAAACTGAATTTTTCACCTCTCTAGCGAGTTCTTCGTCTCTGTCGCTGCCTATGAATTCTCGCCAGCCCTTTCTTTCGCAGTCTCCCTGCTGCTGCTCCTGGGTGTTGCGTTTGCGTTTTCGGCCCTGTTTCTTTTTTGCTGCAGCAGCCGTAGCAGCAGCTGCTGCAGCGGGAGCAGCAGGGCTCTGCTGCTGCCTGCAGAAAAGCGGGTGGCTGTCTATCTTCAGGCTCCTGCGCTCAGCCCGAGGCGGCAGCAGCAAATGCAGCAGCGGCTCTGTCACCATGAGAAAGCGGTCGACTGTGGCTTGCTCGCTGGGACGGAGACAAGTCTACACGCCCACACAGCAGCAGCAGCAGCAGCAGCAGTTGCAGCAGCAGCAGCAGCAGCAGTTGCAGCAGCTGCAGCAGTTGCAGCAGCAACGGAAGATCTAGGAACCTTCCGAAGCCTTCGCCTTTACTCAGTGACCTGTCATAGCTGTTCCAGTTCAACTTTCTCATCTGCTCCTGCTGCTGCTGCTGCATGTTAGCAGCAGCATGCGTCTGCTGCTGCAGCAACACTTAATTAAAGGATCTGATGCTATGGTTCAATCTGCTGCAGCCCCTGCATCTCTGTCTGTGTTTGCTGCCTCTGTGTCTCTCTCTGCTTCTGTCTGCTGCACAGGTGTCTCCTTTGCAGCTGCTGCTAGACAGACATCAGCACACAGCAGCAGCTGCTGCTCTCTGCTGCTGTCCGTCCCCGTTTTTATTCCACTTATTTATTTATTTATTTATTTATTTATTATCCCACCCGCGACAGCTGGCAGCTGCAAGTCAAACTCTCGCTGACGCCCGCATCCAAATGAACAGCAGCAGCTTTCCCCTTAATGTCGTAGTGCAGCGGCCACCCGAACTAAGAACGCAGCAGCAGCAGCAGCGGCAGCAGCAGCAGCAGCAGCAGCAGCAGCAGAGCGCAGCAAACAGAGAAGAGGGAGGAAGATATACTAGTGAAGGTGCAACAGCAAGATAAACAAAACAAACACAGAAAATCAAAGCAGCAATAGACCCGTCCCCCCCCGCCCCCC
>HG713445.1:70987-81753 GCA_000499725.1 Eimeria brunetti
CTAGCCATTAACGAGCCAGCTGCCCAGCTAGCCAACTGGCTAGCTGAGCAGCTAGCTAGCCAGCTAGCTAGCTAGCTAGCTAGCTAGCTGGCTCGAGAATAAATTAACTAGCTGGTGCCTCTGATTGCAGGAGGTACATTGCTATAGGTACTCTACAGGCCTTATATTTGTATATATATCAGCGCTGCTGCTGCTGCTGCTGCTGCTGCTGCTGCTGCTGCTGCTGTTGCTGCTGCTGCTGTGTTGCCGCGGATTGTCTCCGTCAAAGGAGACGAAGAGGGAGACAGACAGGTGCTAGGCAGGCTGTAGGCCCCAAACCCTAAACCCTAGCCTAAACCCTAAACCCTAGCCTAAACCCTAGAGGGAGAAGGGCACAAATTCAGCTGCGCCGAATTCAGCTGTATGTACGCTGCAAATCAACCGCTTGCGAGGGTTTAGGGTTAGGGTTTAGGGTTGGGGTTAGGGTTTAGGGTTTAGGGTTAGGGTTAGGGTTTAGGGTTTAGGGGAGCCACTTGAGTCCGAGGGGACCCCAAGAACTGACTTAATTAATATTATCTAAATTAATTAATATGATGATTATTACAATGCTAATAATAATAAATAGTAGAAAATAAGTATAGTAATAGGCATTATAGTAGGATTATTGTTATCCCCCATAGTAATATTGTTATTACTATTGGTATAGTATTCTACAAATAGTAATACTATTATCGTTTATTATTAATACTAATTTTATTATTAATAATAAACGATAATACTAATGTTACTATTATTAATAATAAATGATAATACTAATATTACTATTATTAATAATAAATGATAATACTAATATTATTGTTACTAATAATAAACGATAATACTAATATTATTATTATTATTATTTTAGTGATAATTCAGCTGTTAAAGCCTCCGCTATATCCGCCTATTGTCTATGTGCTATGCTTCCCGTGCCCAGGGTTTAGGGTTTAGGGTTTAGGGTTTAGGATTGCATTCAATGATGTGGCTAGGGTTAAGTATAGGATTTACGGTTTAGGGTTTAGCACTACATTCTATTCCGTGCCTAGGGTTTAGGGTTTAGGATTTATCATAGAATGCAACTGGCAGCCAAGTGTAATACTATCACTTCATCACACAAAAATATAAAAGAGGCAAAAAAAAGGAAATATAAGGGCAGCAAAACAAATAAAACAAATGGTAATAGTCTGTATATTGAGAAAAGTGATTAAAAAATCAATTTAATGAATATTTACCCATCATTTCAGTCCCATACAACCCTAAACCCTAAACCCTAAACCCTCAACTTTGACATCGAGGAAGCTGCAGAGACACCGCAGCAGCGGCTGCTCCTTCTGCGAGTTCTAGTGAATAAGTTTTTTAATTTTTGAATGGAATTTATAATTATAATTGCAAAAAAACAAATTAAAACTCAAAAACTGCTATTTCTTTCCGCTGCCTAGGGTTCAACTTCTCGGGTGTATACGCACCTTGGAGTGTATGCGCAGTTCCTGCTTCAACTTTCCGCTTTTTCTGCCCTTCGACCCTCAGATCTTTATTTTATAGTTTTATTTCATTCCAACTTCTCCCTTTTCCCCTCCTTTTAGCAGCTGAACCCACAGGGCCCCCACTGACACCACCCCCCTGTGTCTGAAGCAGCAGCAGCAGCAGCAGCAGCAGCAGCAGTAGTAGTAGCAGGGCGAGTCGCATTAGCAGCCGTAGCAGCAGCACCAGCATCGGCAGCAGCCTCAGCAGCAGTCGCAGCCTCAGCAGCAACGGCAGCAGCACTAACAGCAACAGCAGCAGCAGCAACAGCAGCAGCAGCAGCAGCAGCAGCAGCAGCAGCATGGGGCCCCCTGTGGGCGAGCAGCTGCAGAGCAGCCCCCTGGAGGCGCGGAGTGTCTGTCCTGAGCCGACGCAGCAGCCTGAAGCATCAGCTGCTTCTGCTGCAGCAGCAGCAGCAGCAGCAGCAGCAGCAGAACCATCAGCAGAGCCAGAATCAGCAGCAGCAGCAGCAGCAGCAGCAGCAGCAGCAGAAGCGCCACAGGGCAAAGCCGAATGGGAACTAGAAGTAGATCAGCAGCAGCTAGTGGGGCCCCCCATCCCCCTCTTTGAATTGATCCCAGAGTTTATAGAAGGCAGCAACGCTAGCAGCAAAATAGTATACCTAGCTTCCCAGCAGCAGCAGCAGCAGCAGCAGCAGCAGCAGCAGCAGCAGCAGCAGCAGCAGCAGAG
The DNA here is from genome assembly GCA_000499725.1 of Eimeria brunetti. NCBI lineage: Eukaryota > Apicomplexa > Conoidasida > Eucoccidiorida > Eimeriidae > Eimeria > Eimeria brunetti. Next base: position 73,217 of record HG713445.1, read on the forward strand.
GGTGGCGATGGTGCGCAGGATAAGGAGGGATGGCTGCTGCTTTTATAGGTCTTATCTCTTTGGGGTTTTTGAACTTTTGCTTAAAGATAAAACAAAATTAGAAAAATTCAAAGAAAAAATAAACAATGATATTATACCCAAGATGGAAGCAACAGGGTCAGACGCTGCTTGCTGCTGCTGCTGCTGCTGCTGCTGCTGCTGCTGCTGCTGCTGCTGCAGCTGTTGATAGGGCTGCTGCTGCTGTTTCTGCTGCTGCTGCTGCAGCTGTTGATAGGGCTGCTGCTGCCGTTTCTGCTGCTGCTGCTGTTACTGCTGCTGTTACTGCTGCTGCTGTTACTGTTGCTGCCGCTGCTCGAGTTGGCGCTGCTGCTGCCATTGGTGCTGCTTCTGCTGCAAAGAGGTGGTTGCTGCTGCTGCTGCTGCTGCTGCTGTTGCTGTTGCTGCTGCTGCTGCTGTTGCTGCTGCACTTAGGGTTTGCGGTGTTGTTGCTTGTTTATGCCTCCTCTTTGCAGCTACAGCAAGGAGTCTACAGAGGAGTTTGTTGAAGGTGAGAAGCGCTAGGGTTTAGGGTTTTGGCTTGAGGGCTTAGGGTCTGTTTAGGGTTTAGGGTTTAGGGTTTAGGGTTTAGGGTTTAGGGTTTGTGCTTCAGAGATGCATGCGGCTCTAGAACGTCTCTCCAGCCCCACTGCAACAATTGGAGATTTAGAAGAAATATTTAATGATGCTTCGGCTTCGAATTATCTGGTTGTCTTCGCCAGGTGTATAGGCACCTCCAAACCCTAAACCCTAAACCCTAAACCCTAAACCCTAGACCGTAGACCCTAGACCCTAAATTCTACGCCCTAAGAGGAGACGCGAAGCTGTAGGCGCCCAGACTCCTGCAGAGTAGCAAAACGGCCTGCCTTGAAGTTTAGGGTTTAGGGTTTAGGGTTTAGGGTTTAGGGTTTAGAGAGGAATCCCGTTGCCGGGGCTCTAGGCCTACCGTTCGACGTGGAATTGAAAGGAGAATAGCAAATTCTCCCCCTTCCCCCCTCCCCAAACCCTAAACCCTAAACCCTAGCCCCTAAACCCTCGCTAAATGGATGCATGCGTATTGTTCCAGACTGGCTACAGCCAGCGAACTTAAATGGAACCAAGACCATTACACCCCTTTTCTCCCCTCCCCCCTCCCCAACTTTTGCCAGAAAGAAGTTGAACCCATGTGGGCCCCCGCGGGGGCCCCCCAGCTCTCAGCCCTTGCCGAGGCCCTAGCGGTGAAGGTGGAAGTTTTCTACGTTGACCAAACCCCAGACCCTGTGCCAGGTCCTAAACCCTAAACCCTCCTAAACCCTAAACCCTAAACCCTCGTAAACCCTAAACCCTAAACACTTTAAGCACTCTGCCAAACCCTCAGCCCTGGCCGAGGCCCTAGCGGTGAAGGTGGAAGTTTTCTACGTTGACCAAACCCCAGACCCTGTGCCAGGTCCTAAACCCTAAACCCTAAACCCTCCTAAACCCTAAACCCTAAACCCTCGTAAACCCTAAACACTTTAAGCACTCTGCCAAACCCTTTAAACCCTTGGAACCCTCTACAAACCCTAAACCCTGGGGCCCGCGCTGAAGGCGGTTAAAGTTGAGGCCTTCTACGTGGACCAAACCCCAGACCGAGTGCCAGGCCCCAAACCCTAAACCCTAAACCCTCGAAACCCTCGAAACCCTTTAAACCCTCTAAACCCTCTCGTAAACCCTAAACCCTGGGGCCCGCGCAGAAACAGCACTCACGCAGCTGCCGTACCGCCCGCCAAAGACTCCAAACCCTAAACCCTAAACCCTAAACCCTAAACCCTAGCGCTGTTGTCTTTCCTGCAGTTCGCCATGTCTTTCCTTCGGAAGCAGAGGGACCCGCTGTACAGCTCCTATACCGCCCCGGCCACTATGACCTCCTCTACCTTTAGCTAGCTAGCTAGCTAGCTAGCTAGCTAGCTAGCTAGTCAAGCAGCTAGCTAGTCAGGTAGCTAGCTAGTCAAGTAGCTAGCTAGCTGCTAGCTAGCTAGCTAGCTACCTAGCTAGCCAACGAGCCTCGTGTCTCTCCGTCAGAGTGGAGGGCAGCTAACCAGTCTACTGGCTAGCTAGCCGCCCAGCTAGCTAGCTAGCTAGCTAGCTAGCCAACGGACCGCCCCAGCAGCTATAAGTGCCTATACGGCTAGCTAGCTGTTTGTAGGCTAGCTAGCTGTCCTGGCTGTTCATATTGCTCACCAGCTAGCTAGCAGCTGGTGTAGCTAGCTGGCTAGCTAGCTGGTGTAGCTAGCTGGCTAGCTAGGGAGGTGGGTAGCCGCCTGGCTAGCTATCTGGCTGGCTATCTGACTAGCTAGCTGGATGGCTAGCTAGCTAGCTAGCTAGCTAGCTAGCTAGCTGTTTATGTGGGGGCGTCTGTAGGCAGCAACAGGCAGGGGCTGAGCGCCAAACCCTAAACCCTAAACCCTAAACCCTCGTCTTTGAGCTGGTTTAAGGCTTTATTTGAATGGGACAGCGGGGTGTACGTACACCTCAGGGTTTGGCTGTATTTCTTCTAAGCCTTGAAAGGCCTAAAGGAAATTAAATACAATAAAATAAAATACAATAAAATAAAATAAAATGAAATAAAATGAAATAAAATGAAATAAGACAAGACACGAAGCCAACCCCCCCCAACGAAGATAAGCCAAGAGAAGCAGCAAAAAATAAATAAAATAAAAAATAAGAATAAAATAAAATATAAAATACAAAAAGAATAAATAAATGTTCATAAAAAACGAAATAAATAGAATGAAAAATAAAAATAAAATAAAAAATATAAAAAGAAGGAATAAATGTTTGTTGGAACAGCCACTAGGGTTCTGCAGAAGACAGAATAAACAAATAAATAAATAAATAAATAATAAAAAATAAAATAAAATAAATAAATGTTTATTAGAGGAGACAAGAGAGAATAAAGAAATAAAGTAGATAAATAAAATAAATAAATAAATGTTTATTAGAACAGTCTCTGGGGTTTCAAGACAGAATAAATAAATGAATAAATAAATAAATAAATAAATAATAAAATAAATAAAGAATAAAAGTTTATTAGAAAAGTCTCTGAGGGTTTGGGGCAGAAAGGGCATAAAGACAGAACAAATAAATAAACAAAACAAATAAATAAACAAATAAATAATAAAATAAATAAATAATGAAATAAATGAATAAATAAATAAATAAATAATAAACAAATAAATAATAAAATAAATAAATAATGAAATAAATAAATAAATAATTAGAGTCAATTAGAAAAGTCTCTGAGGGTTTTGCACGTAAAGGGCATCACGACAGAACAAACAAATAAACAAAACAAATAAATAAATAAATAAACAAATAAAAAAACAAATAAATAAATAATAAAATAAATAAATAAACAAATAAATAATAAAATAGAGTTGTTTAGAAAAGTCTCTGGGGGTTCTGCACGTAAAGGGCATCAAGAAAGAACAAATATATAAATAATAAACAAAATAAATAAATAAATAAATAAATAAATAATAAAATAAATAAATAAGTAATAAAATAAATAATAAAATAAACAAATAAATAGTTAAGGGCATCAAGACAGAACAAATAAACAAATAAATGAGTAAATAAACAAAATAAATAAATAAATAAACAAATAAACAATAAAATAAAGAAACAAAATAAATAAATAAACAAATAAATAGTTAATTAGAAAAGTCTCTGAGGGTTTGGGACAGAAAGGGCATAAAGACAGAACAAATAAACAAATAAATGAGTAAATAAACAAATAAATGAGTAAATAAACAAATAAACAAAATAAATAAACAAATAAACAATAAAATAAAGAAACAAAATAAATAAATAAACAAATAAATAGTTAATTAGAAAAGTCTCTGAGGGTTTGGGACAGAAAGGGCATCTTTTTGTGCCTCAAGCCACCGCCTGTGGGGAATTCTGAAAACCCCACAAAAGCTGGGATCGTCCGATCCCAGCAGCAGCTGCAGCGGGGGCAGCAGCGGCAGCCAATAAGGCTGGAAAAAGCCCTGCTGCTGCTGCTGCTGCTGCTGCCTCCAGCCCTGCTGCGGGTGCAGCAGCGGCAGCACCAGCAGCTGCGACAGAGAAGGTACCGGCTTGTTCAGGGCTGCTGCTACGTCTTCTTCCTCCTGCTGCAGCAGCATTTGCTGCTGCTGCTGCTGCTGCTGCTGCTGCTGCTGTTGGTGCTGCTGCTGCTGCTGCTGTTGGGGCGCGGTGCGGTGCCTTGGGTCGGAATGGTGGCCGAGTCCCTGCTGCTGCTGCTGCTGCTGCTGTTGCTGCTGCTGCTGCTGCTGCTGCTGCTGCTGCTGCCGCTGCTGCTGCTGCTGCAGGAGCAGCAGGTGCATGCGTCGACGGGCAACGTGCAGGGGCTGCTGCTGCAGCAGCTGCTGCCTAAATTGCCACTTGTCTTTGTCAGCAGCAAACTGCCTATACACCTGAGCTTCTGCCCCCTCGTCTATTTGCTGCTGCTGCCTGCCAGCGTGAAATCGAATTAAAAATTCATTTACTAATGCAATATGGCGAGGGACTATTCGGGTGTATAGACCATAAGTTAAGGCAGCAGGCCACTGCAGCAGCTGCTGCAGTGGGGTGTACATGCAGTTTTGAAAATAAAACAGCTTTGATTTTAAAACCCCTTCAGGGGCCATGCTAAGCAGCCGGGGGTGCTGCAGCAGCAGCTGCTGCAGCTGCTGCTGCAGCTGCTCCCGTGCTGCTGCTGCGCCCTCGCTCTCCTTCTTCATCTGCTGCAGCGCCGCTGCCCGTGCTGCTGCTGCTGCTGCTGGGCCCCCTGCTGCTGCTGCTGCTGCCTCCCCTGGATACACCTCCCGCAGCAGCAAACCCTCGGCTTGCGGCACCAACTCTGGCACTGTAGGCCGCAGCCGCTGCTGCTGCTGCTGCTGCTGCTGCTGCTGCTGCTGCTGCTGCTGCTGCTGCGGTGGCAGCGGGGGGACTGGCCCCTCGCCTTTCCACCAGAGGGTCCACTGTTCACGTTCTTCTTCTTCCTGCTGCTGCTGCTGCAGCAGCGCCTGCGGGTCCTGCTGCTGCTGCTGCTGCTGCTGCTGCTGCAGCTCCAGCAGCGGGTCATCCCCCCCCCAGAAATAAGGCCTTGTGGATAGTACCTGCAGCCAAACAGAAGCAAATGCATGCAGCTTCTTATCTGGCTGCCGCTGCTGCAGCAGCTGCGGCTGCCGCAGCGCCAGCTGCTGCAGCTGCTGCGATGAAAAACCAAATTGCTTCCAACGGGTTAAGAAGGAGCGCATGCGATTTGCTGCTGATGGGCCGTGTGCTGCTGCTGCTGCTGCTGCTGCTGCTGCCGCCTTCTCAGCTTCCTCCGCTGCTGCTGCTGCTTTTGCTGCTGCTGCTGCTGTTGCTGCTGGCGCTTCTGCTGCTGCTGCTGTTGCTGCTGGCGCTTCTGCTGCTGCTGCTGCTGCAGTTGATGACGCTGCTGCGCTCCCGCGCGGCACCGAAGCCGTTTCAGCAGCAGCAGCAGCAGCAGCCTCTTCCTTTGCTGCAGCAGCAGCGGCTTCCTCTGCTGCAGCCTTAGCAGCAGTAGCAGCAGCAGCAGCAGCAACTGCTTCATCTATGGGCAGACTCGATTTGAATGCTTTAGGGTTTGTCAGCAGCCACCGCTTAACTGCTGCTGCAGTCCACCCCTCCTCCTGCAGCAGCACTGTTGCTGCTGCTGCTGCTGCTTCGGCCCCCCCTGGACACAGCAGCTGCACCCGCCGCTGCAGCAGCAGCATCACTTCAAAAGGAGACAGCTGCAGCAGCAGCGGGAAACGCAGCTGCTCCACCCGCTGCAGCAAAGGAGACTCTGCAAGCGCCTGCTGCTGCCGCCGCTGCTGCTCCTGCTCCTGCTCCTGCTGCTCCTGCTGCTGCTGCTGCTGCTGCTGCTGCAGCGCCTCCTCCGGGCTACTGCTGCTGCTGCTGCTGCTGCTGCTGCTGCTGCTGCTGTTCATGCTGCCGCTGGTGGCAGTGATGTTGTATACTTCCTGTGTCTTGTGCTGCAGCACCAGCTGCAGCAGCGCCACATGCGAGGGTTTAGGGTTTTGCTTTGCTTTCAACAAATATGACAAAATAGAAGCAAACCCTCGCCGCAGCTTATCAGGCAGGGGGGCCACCCTCCTCACCTCCTGCTGCTGCTGCTGCTGCTGCTGCAGCTGCTGCAGCTGCTGCAGCTGCTGCAGCAGCTGCTGCCCCTCCTTCCCCTCCTGCTGCTGCAGCTGCTGCAGCAGCTGCTGCCCCTCCTTCCCCTCCTGCTGCTGCTGCTGGAGCAGCTGCTGCAGCTGCTGCTGCTGCTGCTGCTGCTGCTGCTGCTGCTGCTGCTGCTGCTGCAGGTGCTGCAGCGGCTGCGGGTGATAGAAAAGTTCATCCTTAGGCCGCCACGGGTAGCGAGGGTTTTTGAATAAACCCTTTCTAAACCGCCGCAGTGAATAAACAGCAGTCCTGCTGCCAAATCCTGCTGCTGCTGCTGCTGCTGCTGCTGCTGCTGCTGTGGCTGCTGCTGGTGTGGCTGCTGCTGCTGCTGCTGGTAGGGCAGCTGGGGGCGAGGGCGCGTCGCTGCAGCGGGCTGCTGCTGCAGCGCCGCGAGAGATAAACCCGAGGCTGCTGCTGCGCCCGCAATCCCTTGCTGCTGCTGCTGTTGCTGCTGCTGTTGCTGCTGCTGCTGTTGCAGCGCCCGCAGGCAGCTGCAACGTCAGCAGCAGCACCAGCAGCAGCAGCAGCAAGAGCTGCAGCAGCAGCAAGGGCCCTCGCTGCAGCCGCGGGGCCATCTCTAGCTGGGGTGTACGTACACCTCAAGGCCAATCAGCTAAGGAATGGGCCCCTGCTGCTGCAGCAGCAGCAGCTGCTGCTGCTGCTGCAGCTGCTGCTGCTGCTCCTGATGTTGCTGCTGCTGTTGGTCTTGTCGCTGCTGATCTCCCCCTTGAAATACAAACCCTCCTTCACTCCCTGTCGCTTGGGTTGCTCTGTAAACCCTAAACCCTAAACCCTAAACCCTAAACCCTAAAACGGGCCCATCGTGGGTAAGACATTGCACATCAGGGCGTTAAAACCTGCACAAGTGTAACTGGGCTCAGAGATTAGGGTTTAGGGTTTAGGGTTTAGGGTTTAGGGTTTAGGGTTCGGGGCCAAGCCCCAACCGCCAGCCACCAGGTAAACCCTCGAAGACGACTGTCCCCAGTTTTTGTGTTTAGTAATTTATTATTTTATTTTCTTTATTTTCTCTCTATTTTGCTGCAGCAGCAGCAGCAAACCCCCCCTGTTCTTCAGGCGCAGCAGCAGCAGCAGGAGCAGCGACGGCAGCAGCAGCAGCAGCAGCAGCAGCAGCAACTGCAGCAGCAGCAGCAGCAGCAGCAACGAAATCGGCACGAATCCTACGGATAATAGGCTAGAGGAGGAGCTGCAGCAGCAGCAGCAACAACACCAAGTGCAGCAGCAGCAACGGCAACCGCAGCAGCAACAGCAGCAGCAGCATCAGCGGCAGCGGCAGCAGCATCGACTCCAGCAGCAGCAGCAACGACTGCAGCAGCAGCAGCTCCAACTGCAACAGAAGCAGCAAAATAGCTAACAGCAGCCGCAGAAGCAGCTGGAGCAGTCTCTGCCCTCCCAAACCCTAAACCCTAAACCCTAAACCCTAGCCGTGCATCTACACACACCGCGCTGCCGCTGTGCCCATGAGCACAACAGCCAAACCTCCACCACTAGGCTTTAGGGTTTAGGGTTTAGGGTTTAGGGTTTAGGGTTTAGGGTCTAGGGTTTAGGGTTTAGGGCCTAGGGTTTAGGGTTTAGGGTTTAGGGTTTAGGGCGCCATGACTGGGACCGCCTCAGGGTCTCCACATAGGGAGTGGAGCCCCCCCCCTCCTTTCTTTCCGCGCCCTCAGCAGCAGCAGCAGCAGCAGCAGCAGCTGCAGCAGCAGCAGCAGCAGCAGCAGCTGCAGCAGCGACAGCAGCAGCTTCAAGAACAGCTGCAGCAGCTGCAACTGCAGCAGCAGCAACTGCACTTGCGGCAGCAGCAGCAGGAGCTGCAGCAGCAGCAGCTGCAGCAACAGAAGCAGCTGCAGGACGAGGAGCAGCGGCGGCTGAACGAGGAGCAGCAGCAGCTGCAAAAGCAGCAAAAGCAGCAGCAGCTGCTGCAACAGCAGCAGCAGCAGCAGCAGCTGCAGGAGCATCGAGCCGAAGATGCTGAGGAAGCAAGTTCTGGGATGACTGCTGCTGCAGCAGCACCACCAGAAGCAGCAGCAGCAGCAGCAGCAGCAGAAGCCCCAGCAGCAGCGGGAGGAGCAACCGCAGCCCCAGCAGCAGAAGCAGCAGCAGCAGAAGCAGCAGCAGCAGAAGCAGCAGCAGCAGCAGCAGCAGCAGAAAGGGAGTTCTGGCCCCCCCCTCCCTTGCTGCACTATTCTCCCCCCAAGCGCTGCCTCTGCTGCGACATGATAGCACATAGAGAAGCCAGCAGCAGCAGCAGCAGCAGCAGCAGCAGCAGCAGCAGCAGCAGCAGCAGC
>HG713447.1:4178-19635 GCA_000499725.1 Eimeria brunetti
GGCCCGGGCCATTGAAAAACGGCTTCCCGTTTTTAGAAAGGGACTAAATTTCCTCTTAGGTTTAGGTGCGGACTACTGGGGTAGAAACTAATAGGAGACAGTAGCACTAAGCAGAAGGTTACGTAGCCTGGCAGGGGACCCAGCGCTACACGGGGGGCCAGCCAGCTGAAGCAGTTCGCCATTCACACGTTAGGACCCTTTGCTCTTCTTTGCATGACTTAAGCTTTTTCAAACATTTTGGCTGTTATTTTAACAGCCCTTTCCCAAACAGTTTCCCGTATTTCTTTCTAATTCTAGGGGGGCTAATCGCTTTTCGATTGTGTTCACTACTTCCCTCTTAACGTAGAGCTAGCTCGTCCCTACGTCAGATTGCAGTATCAATTTTTCTTGTTTTGGAGTTCTGCGCGGCGCTTTGGAACTGGCCCGGTCCCTGCTCACGCCTAGGTGGTCAACTACTAATTTTTGCTCTGTTGTGATGCAGGCCCCAAACACTGGCAGCAGTCTCAACGGCAGGGTATAGGATACCGTGGTAGATATATGGCTGCGCCACTGATTCAGCCCACACCTACGGGCCACGACTCGACAGCGGCCACAAAAGCCATACAGCGGCATTTGATGCCATTTGCTCTTTCTTCACCCTCTAGCTTTTCTTTTTTTTGGGGCCCTTCGAGTTGACTGGGCACACGAGGGCGTGGGCTCCTTTAGGGAGGTTGCCACCTATACCTCTACTTGCCGGCAAACTGACAATGCCAGGTCCGTGCTTATCAGTTGCCTAGCATGGTTCCGGATACAGCAAAGGGGGCTTGTGTGGGTTTTCATATGGTTGCAGTTGCTTGGTAATATGCCTTGCAGCACTAGGTGCTGCTAGGTGCGTTGTGACTCATATCAGTCGGCTCCCTCTCGCACCGGCCATACGCCCTTAAGGCTGGTGTAGGCTGGTGTTGCTACACCAGCCTAGATGCTAGATGCGAGTTCAGTGGCTCTTTATGAACCGCTGGCTAGCCTTCACCTCTGACAAACTTCTCTTTGCTTGCCAACAAAGGAGAATTTGGGGCTCTGAGGATAAAACGGCCCTCGGGAACTGACCTCTCTCACCAGTTAGCACCACAGACCGGCCTTGCCCTACGAGTTGTGCCCCCAACGATAACACAAATGCAGACAGAACTCACTTAGTAATTTTATCGTCAAACTCCCGACTCCCCTCACACGATGGGGTAGCAAGGACTAGGACAAGTAGAGGGACTGCAGGCCATGGGGATTGATAATGATAGAACGCTCAAACGCTCTTTAGTGCTGAGCCCGCTTTGTAGCATATGGTGATACTCTTCATACTTAAATAACTTATATTTCGCTCTAGCTTCGGTCAATAGCCAGTAGAGGTATGTATCTGTCTGTGGGCATCCACCGCTGGTCCCCACTACCACGCCCTGACGTTCTTTCCTTATCCGTTTGCGTTAGGCTAAGTATTCCTGTGCCGGATGATGATGCCGCTTCATCGTTGTTTAGTAAAATAAGTTACTCCCAAACTTCAAAATAGTTCAATGCTTGGTTAATAAGATAAAAGGAATGTTCTGCCGTTCCCACACACCCTGGCAAGGCGGCCCCACGTGCTGGGGCTGGGGCTAGGAAGGGGACAGTCCAGCATGTTGCCTCCACTTCTTGTTACACTTGCAAGGATACTCTCACTGAGGGTCCAAGCCAATTACTTCTATTACTTATTAACTATGAGACTTACTGAAGACTTACTCAGTGTCAAACCACATTCCCTTAGAAGTTAACACATTTGTTATGAACACAATGAGCACGGCAAACTGAGGTTGGCATTGTTTGCCGTGATTGTAGTGAGTGTTCACTACATTCCCTCCCTCCGCAAAGTTGCTACGCTCATACATAATCAGGCCGACTGCCAATACTACAGGGTGTGTAGTACAATGCGCTCCACCATCACTGCTTCCTGCTACCACGTGCTGCGGTGCTCACCAGTGCACTAACGTGGTTTGTAGTTCTAAATTATGTCTTACCATACCATAGCACGCAAACACCCCCAATCAGCAAGAACCAAACACTAGCACGGAAAAACAAGGAGACCGTTCACTTCTTCGCCCACGAGAAATCCCTAAATCTGCATTCATGCACATGCACATCCATGTCTGCCACCAGCCAATCTGAAAGCTAACAGCTTCCACAAGCGTTCAGACCAGGTGATTTCGCCCCAGGTACACACTTTCTGATCTTAGCAGTGCGAAGGCATCGTGGGAGAAACTTCCAGCCCACCATGGCAGTAGACAAAGCCACACACCCTTCATCTCCCCACGATGCTCATGCATGCTGGCTCGCCAGCTCTTCGCCCAACACTGCTCATCGCTGTAGCAGCAAAAGCAATTGATTTTAAGGGCGAACAAACAAATAGCGCGTGACTCAACGTAAATATGAAACGGTGCCGCTGGCTGTTTGGGGGTCCCTTGTCAATTCGCTTCACTGTGGAAGACCGGAGATAATCAAACATTTTCAGGAAGTACAGAGAACAACCGGTAAGTACAGGCGGAAGGCCTGCCTTTTATGCGTCGCCGTCTACCCTGCTGGAGTGTTAGGAGCACTTAGTCATAAGATACTGAGCTCCAATTCAGATTGGTGCTAAAGTCATGAACCACCTACACCGAACACACACGTTGGCTAACCACTCCAGAACAGAACCATAAGACCACGATAGGTGCCGCTCTTTCCAGTGTGTCCCAAATACACGAGCAATGAAATACTAGTACCATAATAGTTCCTGCAGGTGTAACGATTATTCACACAATTCGCGTTGTTTGCGTCGTCGGGCGTAGACTACCCTCCACCATCCAGAGCATTCGCACAGCAACAACCATCACAGATAGCAGAGTCCGCCGTCAATGCTACCAATCTCAAACTCAAACAAAATTCATAATACGGCACAATACTCACCCGTTTAATGCCAAAGAAGAGAAGAATTGAAGCACGGGGAACAGTACTCGTAACATAACTCCGTAAACACGCACGCCCGCATTTTTACATCAGAATGTAACGAACCGAACCGATAATCTGGTCAATCAAAAGAGTTAGCTTCTAAGTGCATACCTTTTGATCCTAGAAGAGAGACAGCCCAAAGCCTGAAAACGTTTCACCAGGCTGCCACCTTCGCCTCAAACGCGCGACGCGCCCACCACCACGGTGTTCACTTCTTGTTGGAATATCGACAACAAGCCCAGAAGTTCATGACATACGCGAAACACTATATACGTGCAGGGGACGAACCTGCATTCTCTTTGCACCTGTTAACTATGCTGGAGTGGTGTGGACAGTTTGCCGTGAGATACAGAGCTCGAATGGAATCAGTGACGCAATCATGCCCTGCGCCAACTCCGAATACAAACACAGCCGGATTAGTCTCGTCAAAAATCAGAACAAACAAAGTGCACTATGTATAGCCACGCCGATTAGATATGTTTCCTTTTTACTTCATAGTTTCTAGGGAACACAGCGAGAGACCTCAACAACAGAGAATGGATCGCCACGGCGCGGCCGTTACCGCACGCACACAAGCAGCACGACTTTACAAAACTCGCAGGTGCAGAGATCGCCGCCACATATTGCGTACACGTCTACAATACATTACGTATACGGCTATTAGCAGGCAAAGCTGAGCTCAACCAGTGCAACCAAAACAACTGTATGCTCAGTACCAACTTTGGAAATATGCCGTTGGCGGCGTAGGCAACCACCCCCACCCTTGATGTGCCCTTCTCTGTTGGAAGACACGGTAACCCACACATGCTCGGGACGCACGGGAAACAGTGTGTGCGTGCATACCGACGGCCTGCTTCCCGTTTGTCTCTGCCTACAAAGTTACCCTGTCGTCAACGATTTGCCGTGGGTTGCCCAGCCCAAACCAAAATTAGTCAAACACTCATGAACTGCACCAACTCCCAACACAGGGTGGCTAGACTTGCCTCAACAGCAAAGCCACCCGCTATCCTTACAGATTCACGTGCATGTGCAATACTTTATATATATGGGCACAAATGGTTCGTGCCTGCTTATCAGTTGTGCCTCTGCTTTGCGGAAAACCATCACAATTTCACAGTAATCGTTTACAATGTCAGATTAGGTTTCGCTCACACGTGTATCGCAGCGCCGGCACACCCCACCCCAGTAATGCTAAATGCTAAAGAACAACACTATTCATGCAAAACGAACTTTCAATGGCCATCGAAATGCAGCCGCATAAGTGTGCGCAGATGCACGTCCGCATGCATGACTGCCATGAAACAGCCTAAAACGTACCACTACCCAATGCCTCTGCGTGTCCATGCGTTTGCCTATAAGTGCCTACTTAAAACGTCAGGTCAACGGTAGAGAAGCATCCGCTACACCGCGGCTGCACAGATGCATACACTGCATAGTCCCGCGATGAGTACGCATGCAGGGCAACCAGTTCCCTTGCCCGCCTCCCCCCGTCCCTCCAAAACTGCACCCACTGCTAACGGCAGGCGGAGGCTATTACATCCAGGGAAAGCGAAGCAAACGCAAGAATAATACCACCGACAAAACAATACAGCTGGATGTGTGTGGCGTTATTGTCGAATCGCCTTTCGTCAGAAGACCAACGATAGTCAATAATCTAGAATGTTAAAGACATATGGAAAACATTTGGTACGCGCAGATGGAGGATCCCTGCTCTGCTACGTGTATTTAGAAGTGCCAAGAAACCTTTGCTGTGAAATGCCGAGATCAAACCGACATCAGTAAAGCATTCGTGGACTGCACCCTCTTCTAACACAAAACACCTCGACTAACCTCGTCAAAAAATGGGACAACCTGCCCGCGCTAGAGGTTCTGCTTCCACTAGTGTTGCCCACTACCTAAAAGATGACTTACAGATGATGCGCTTTTTCCTGCAAGCGACATGAGTGTTCACATTGTTTGCATTGGCCACATCGACCTAAGTAGGGACCGGTAGTCGCTGTTCCCGGTCTTCGCGGCATAGGTACAATCATACCTGACCAGATACTACCTAGCGGTTTGCACAAAATTCCGCCATGCGTTACATTGCGTATATGCGTCCCTATAAATGCGACGCAGTAGTTTGGAATGGCGGGTTCTGCCACGTAAAAGCATATCTCAGCAGACAAAGAAGACGCACCACGCAAGCCAGCCTTCAATGTATCGCGTGAGCCATAAATTCTTATGGAGAGGTGTTACGGAGTCAACGAACCAAACTGGTTCCCTGCAAAGCAAATCAGCGACACCTCCACAAAGTCATCTCCTCGGAGCACAACACAGCATACTGCCCGTGATAAACAAGACCCATCCCTCTAAGCTGCGTATTTTGCTTTCTTCCGTACGAGCACCACGGGTATTCACCCAGTTCGGTCTAGCTGCGCCATCGGCCGCCTCGTGGCAGTCCCTAGTCCTGTCTCCTTCAGAACTCCTGCCAACATCTATAGGCAGGATTTCCATCAGTAATAATAAATGTTAGGCTCGAACCACCGAACGTTACTGCTGCCTGCTTCTGCGCCCATTTCGTTACTGCTTCAGTGTAGCAATGCGTTTCAAAAGCCCGCCTTGAAGCTCTACAGTATCGGCCCACCGGCAACCAGCCTCCTGGTTTCTTACCCATGCTTTTGGTGTTGTGAAGCAACACAGGCCACCATTTTTGTGAGGAAACATCCCGCAGCGCTTCGATAGCTCCGTCTCTGTTTTTGAACAAGTGAATAACAAAGCAAGCTAATGGCCGACAACACAAAAGTCAATGCATGTAAATTAGGCGGTTTTGCCCCCTATCGCTGTGAACTTGCATCAGCCTATTGTGCGGGCAATCCGGGCAAGTCAAATAGGTGGGACGTCATATGGGTGTGGATGAGACGCAGGTAAGGAGCACAGATATATCAATAAAGCCATGTAAAAAAAACAGTATTGTAGTACCGAAACAAGTAAGGTAACGCCGCATCAAATATCTATAAATATGGATGCATGTGTACAATGTATGCGCTTACGCATACAGAGGCGCTCACACGCACGCACCTTCAAGTATGCATATATCGCCTATGCAGTGCCTTACATTCTGGATGAAACTTTTGTCATGCTACAGCTACCAGCGTGCCTGCCTAAATATACTTTAGGTGTAAAAATTAGGGCCTACAGCCACATCCGATTTAGGGAATAACGTTCAAGTTCTACTGCATGTGCGGTAAAGGGCTTGAGGTCTGATACTGCTCTTGCAAGGGAACTAAGACGAAGGCGCAAAAGTGGGAGTGCAGCGACGGTGTTCATAAAGCAAAACGCATTAAGCAGATACACAATACAGGGGACGTGCAAGGCACCGACAGGCGACACAAGAATTCAGGGGGACAAATACGGAAGAGCTCACCGATAGAGACAGAGGGCCACAGAGAGCAAGGCAGCTGTCATTTCAAGGACAAACAATTGTGGGATGGGGTTAGCGCACGCAGCGAGTACAACAATCGTCACTAGGAAGTTATTAAATAGCTCGTAAAAGAGGTGGAGACCAACCGGTTGGAGTTCCTGCTCCTGGGGCAGCCATCATGTCAGTTGTATATATATGCCGTATACCCTAATTTTTATGGCCAACGTAAATTTAGACAGGCACGTTGGTAGCTGTAGCATAACTCGTTCGGTAGAATGTGTCTCCGAGAGCCTCTGCTTGCAACTTGTTCTTACGTTGGCACTCCAATGGCATTCCTATAAGCATCAGAAATGAATTTTGCCGAATTATTCCCCCTTTAGAATTCACTTACAGCACTGGCGCATGCTGCGGCAAGCTTGTGGTTGCAGGGCTAAACACACGTCACGATTTTGTGTTTGTTCCCATCGTCTCCTCAAACACCTTTTCCGCAGGGGGCTTGTTTCAGAGTAAGCCGCCAGCCTTGCAGATGGACACTAGACAGAGCTGTGCACGGAATACTTAGCAAAAGGCTTGCTGCATGCCCTGCCGTTGCCTTAGCCTAACCTTCCATCACTTGTAGTTTAGCGCGAGGGCCCTCCTGAGTATTTACTCTGCAAAAGGGGAATTCAGTCAAAACCAAAGACAGAAAATAAACGGCATCTACTGCACCGAGCCATAGGAGCACAAATTACACCAGATAGGGCGTGGAGCCAGTAGCAACACCACAGTAGCAGCAACAACGCCAGCAGTAGCCGTAGAAGTAGCAGCAGCACCAGGTTCACTGCTGAAAACTGCTGTCGTTGGACTGATGCTACAACAGCTCATCTGCTGAGAACTGCCGCCGAAGGTCACAGTAGACGCCCAAACACAAAGCTTACAAAAACAGCTGCTGCTTCCGCCGGTGCAGCCCTCGCTGTTGTCATCGTTGGCTGTGATACTAGTCCTCATGCTGTTGCAACTGTCTTTGCTTTTGATGCTGCGGGAGGACTGTATGCCTATTCCTCTTGCTGTTGCGCCTGCTGTCGTAGTGCTACAACTGCATGTGCAGTTTCTGGGGAGCTTCCTGCTGCGATTGAAACGGGCGTTGCTGCTGTTGCAGCGGCATCTATGGCTGTTTTTTTCTTGGTGCTCTGGTTGCCACTGCAGTGAAACATTGGGAATGCACGCACAAGCCTCACCTTGGCACGTCCCTCTGGCGCACCCGTTGAAGCCTTATACCGCTGCAGAGACAAACGGCAGCAAATAACGGAGCAGAACTAACTGCAGCGCAGAACGGCATTCAAGAAGAAAACATAGAAGACAGACAAAGAGGCTGTTAAAGATGGAAAGAGGTACTACTGACGTAAACGCAGACAGCTACAGCCCACTATCTCTCACTAGCCTGGACAGAGCAGCAGAAGAGGCGTACGTCTCTATCTGCTGCATACGAAGGAAAGCACCGCAGAAATGATCGCTGTTGCGGTATTAGCTGCTACTTTTCCCAAAGCCTCTCATGAAAAACATGGACAGCAATGAAGAAAGGCTCACAACAGCTGCAGCAAGGGCTTCGGCAGCAGCAGCAACGGCGGCAACGTCTACGGCAACTACCGCAGTTGAATCAGTAGCAGCCCCAGCAATATCGCAAGTCACAGCGGCCATGGGCACCGAAGCAGCAAGCCAGTCAGCAACAGCAGCAGCAGCACCCTCCTGGTGCTAGTGATAGCTTTGGGCCAGTTTTTCTCGCATTTCCTGCTGCCCTTTTTACATAACTCCCCCTGTTCGCACCTCAGGCGGGTGAAGGTTTGGCTTTGTATTGCTACTTCTGTTCTTTTCAATTTTTCTGTTGTTCCACACTTCATTTCCGTTGCTGGAAGCATGTTATTTGCCTTGGTCTTTGACCGCTTTTTAATTGATGCAGACACTTCATCTGAAAATGTAGCCCAGGTTTAGCAGTTAGGGTTAGCATTGCATATAGTTGCATCGTCGACCCCACTGCCCCTTAGCCCTCGAGCCTTTTTAGGGGGAGTGAAGAACCACAGCCCCTTGCAACTGACAGATTCCCTATTGCAGTATTCTGCCTTCGGTGCAGCCTTCTGCTTTTGCCGCACCCTCGCGGCTCACAGCTTCAGAGTATTCCCAGGCTTCGTCGTCTAACGCTAGCTGGGGGCCTCCTTGAGCCCACGTTTTGACATCTGAGCAGGATGGGGCGGGTGGCGGTTTTGCCGGGGCCTAAGCAGCTGCAACAAGAATTCAAGTGCAGAGACAGGTGACTGCAGTGCTTCAGCAAGGAGGCGCGCAAGCTTCCTGTAGGGTCCAAGGCGTGCAGCTGCTGCACCTGCATCGACCATTGCAGCGGCGAGAGATGCAGTAGCAGTTTCTGGACCATGGCAAGAACCAAGTTGTAGGGGCACACAATGCATTACACCAGTAACAAGAGCAACAACAGAATCAGCAGCCAGCTAACGCGCCCAGCGTTGGTTGCTTTGTAACGACGGAGGCCGGGATAGAGCTTATGCTGCAGCACATTTAGCAGCAGCTGATGCAGCACCTCATGGCGCCGCATATTGTGGAAGGCATCGATCACAAGATATAATGGTGCCGCTGCACCTTCAGAAGCCTCCTTTCTTCTTTGAGAGGTTACAACTCCGTAAGCTTTTCCTTGAGGGGGAAACATGTTTAGCAGGCTCTATGCGGCTGCCTTCAATCCTAATTTGTGGGGCCTTCTGGAACCCGACAGTAGCTCAACCCCCCACCCCAAATGCCGACGAAGGAACAGAGGCTCCTCTATGGGGCTACCGTAGCCCCAGCCCAGGAACACACTGTAAGGCTCCCCAACAGGAAAGCCCGGCTCAACTTTCCGGTCACCCGGGTGCAGCAGAAGGTGGACCAGCTGCTGCAGGAACAGCGGCTGCAAACAAACTTTCTGCTTCTTGAGAACCGAAAGCTCAGAAGAGATGCCACACAAAGGGGGGAGGGGACCGTTTGATGGGCCCCATGGGGCCCCTCGCCTTCCGTAGGGGAGCTGTACATCAAAGGTCCGGCCAAATGAGCACAGGCAAATCGCACGAACCTTCCCGTACGTTAATTTCTCTGGCCTCCCTCAAAATAGACGTATACGGGCATATGCATGTTTATAATTTACATACATATGCGCATATATTTAAACACAAATATGTACACAATATGTACGCATGCTTAGTCCTGCCTGGTATGTCGTGCACACGAACGAAATACCTATAAATACACGCATTTATTTATTATATGCGTATATATATGTACGCTTACATATACATGTATAGATGTGTGATTACATGCATACAGGTGTTCAGGTGTCTGTTTGTAAACGGGCAGCACAAAAAACAACTGCACACTCTGTTCAGTGTCTCCGCTTTCCGTTTTCCATTTGAAGGGAATAGTTTCTTTTTTCTGTTCTCCGGTCGTGCTTACAATCCTCTGCTAATGAGGTTTCTGGTAAGCGTATGTATGTTTCAGGGGGGGAGGCCCGTGGCTGCGTCTGCTGAGGCTGTCATACGCCGACGTCTTGGAGGCTGCTAGATGCGGCTTTGGGTACGAAACAGCATATAGTGCTGCCATTGGCGGAATAAAGCCAAATAATCAACATGTTAGTGGCGCTCCGCCTACAGTATGCCTAAGAGCTCGAGGGCCGAATCCCCCTGTCTGTCCGAATCAAGGAATTTCCACCCAATATGCAAGACCGGCAGAGAGAAAACTCTCATACTTCAAGCTTCCCACGCGAGCGATCCGTGAGGCTGCTCGCTTACAATGCACGACAACCTAGTTGACTGTGAAGACAAAAAATAGCAGCGGGATGCCATGAAGAGCCTCAGAACTAGCACGGCACTGCACCAGCCTTCGTATTTGCGCCCCACGCTCTGGCGTAAGACGCAGGAGGTGTATAGCCCTACGGCAAGACCTAAGCACGTCAAGGTAGCTTCACTAACGCATCCAAAACGCTGGATGCATCGGTAAAGTGCAGAAATGATGCAGGCGCCTACACAAGACAGAAGTATATATTTGGCCCAAAGCACTGCAAGACTGCGCACGACTTACGACGACTTCGGTAATGCCAAACATTACGTAGCAGTTGCCGTGTTAGCAATGTTTATGATCACGCAACATCAAGGCACTCCAAATTATGCCAGGGTGTAGCCATATGGCTGTTACTCGCGTATCAATTGACAAAGATGGTCTACAAAGAAAGACAATGCTACCTGCTATCCGGCCCAGCCTGCCCTTGTTTAGCCGTAAAAACCAAGCCTAGAGTCTTCCTATGCAGCTCCATGTGCGCCTAGTCGATAATCCATCGCATAATGGGCCTTCAGAGCTAACAGCGATAGGTCCGGTGACCATATAGACACGGTTTGCACGCGAAGGCAGATTTCGGCGGCTCAGGAGCACTGTTGTGTCGTCAGCATCAAGCCGTGAAACGGAGCGCTTGGAGACTCTGCCAGATTCATTTGCTACAACATAGGCAGCATGGACGTTTCAGCGGATTCGGAGAGCCAGACGTCGCAGATGCGTTCACAGCGAGCGTTTTTCGCAACAGTTCCTAAGCACTGCGAACGGTTGACGCATATGCGGGCCGCATGTTATTTTTGGGTGGCAGCTCCACAACGGCGCCTTCCCACTACAAACGACCCCGTTATCTTCAAAAGGCAGCAAATCAAGGCAAACGCAGGCACCTGTGTGCTAGGGAGCGCGACACCCTCAAGCACACTGTTCAGGGGAAGGAACCGATAGCATATTTGAATTGAATAGGAACAGGCCCTGAATCTCGCAAATTCTTCCCTGCACCCTAAGTCCTAGAACCCTAGACTCTAAACCCCTGAACCATAAACGCTATAGCCCTGAGCCCTAAAACAGTAAGCCTTTAACACTAATACCCCCAGCCCTACTCAGCAAATTATATGGCCTAGCCTTAAACCCTACATCCTAAAACTAAACCCTAAACCTGAGCTAAGATCTAAGACCTAAGCCATAGAACCCCCATACGATAACCTCAAACCCTAAACCCTACGCATGAAACTCCAAAAATCTCAACAACGCCTGAGGAGGCAATACTTTCCAAAAGTATAGGGCGGCGGTTTGGCTCCGCTGTAGGTAAAAATGAGTAGTGAGAGCAAACGGCAGGCGGTTGGATAGATGGCCTTGCTTGTGGAGAACGCAGGTGGCGAGGTGGTGTGTTAGGTTTCGACAGCAAGGTAGCGCTGCTATCCAACTCAGCAACGTACTTACTAAAAGTGAAAAGGATACAGGCTCCTCTGAGGATATTGCAGGGTGTTCTGGACTGGCATGCACCCCGGTGGCCATGGATAGCCAAACAGTGTGACATCACACCTATTTGCAGAAAGCAGAGGGATTCAGTGATAACTGTCAAGATGCAGGAAAACTGCCTGCGAAAGCGTGGCTTCTGACTGCCTAAATATTAATTTGAGACGTCGTTAAGGCTAGTAGTAAGTGGTTGAAGGAAATGCGCCTTCTCGTGGTCTCATATCCCCGATCCGTGCGCTATAGGCTTGAAATCATAATTCACAACATGGGCGTACCATCCGCATTTATTGTTTTTAACAGATGTTGCAGCCACTTATGTAGAAGTTCCGGACAACGTGAAGCTTCAATATTTAGGTAGGAATGTGATCCACAGAGACGAGATAAAGCAAATATAGTCTGTCGTAACATTCTGTACAGTTCAGACTGCCTCAATTACTGCATGAAAGTTCAGGCGCCATGCTTCTATGAGCCTAAACATTTCCTCCCACTTCATGCGAGGGCCTTCATCCGTGCGCCCAGGTGGTGACACATCTTACCGGCTGCCCAGTGTAGCAAGGCGATGAAGTTCGAAGCTAGACTAAAATCAAACAAGCTTTATGCCCGCGTATTCGCTATTAACTACCCAAAAACCTCAGCAGGCTCTGTTCAGAGCCAGGCACTTTGCACTTAGTACTGATATACATATATTACAATACGATCTACGTGACACCAGCCGGTAATGCTTCCAATTAGTAAGAAAGGGTCACGACGGTGAGGAGCTGAGCATAGCAAGCAAATGCATATCCTTCAGTTTCGAAAACGGGTTAGTGCTGCTGTCCTGTGGCCGTGAATCGAGTATCAGTGACACGTTTATGAACATAAAGGAAGTACCAAATATTCACAGCTGGCCGTTTCTCATTCGCCACTGAATGATGCGCTCGCGCCGCATGCACAACGGTCATATGCAAACAAAAGCTAAATGTAATAGTGATAGATCGGAGAATGGTGAAGGAACAGGTGCATTTTATGGCCATTTGCCCAATGGAAAAGGATAAGAACTGCTGTGTGACGTAAGATACGTCGTCACATGGACGCACGGATGAAGTCCCTCGCATGAAGTGGGAGGAAATGTTTAGGCTCATAGAAGCATGACGTGTGAACTTTCACGCAGTAATTCAGGCAATATGGACTGTACAGAGCGTCACGACGCAGACAAGCGAGTCGTTAGGGGTCACAGTAGGATTTAATCAGTCACATGTTCAATTCTTTCCATCTTAGCCTGAGCCTCCATACACGCAAATGAATAAGCGTCACTGCCTGTGCGCTGCTCTAAGTAGCGCTTTTCTACGAAGCCACATAGTGGTTTGAGAGGAGAACTTAGCCGTCCTTAACAATAATAACATGGGGAACGCCTTCACAGAAAATATCTTAAAGGATGGTACGTATGTGCTTTTTTTGGAAACCAACCCAAAGCCACATACTCAATATATGCCGTCGGTTGTTAGGTGGCAAGGACAGTCATTAGCACGCCAGAAATTATTTTGTGCAACTCAGCTAGAAAAATGCCCCGTCCATTACGATCTAGAAAACTCCAACTGCAAATGTAGTAAGCCAGTCCATAAACTCTTCAGGAGTCATCTGATATAAAAATAAAAGGCTGAAATACAAGAGAACGTATAACAACATTTTGCGATGTTTTGCGCTCTGTAGGCCCCTCAGCATTCACTTCACTGGCCAGTTTCTTACGTCCCGGATGAGCCGTGGATGCAGTGCAGTTGTATTAAAACTGGACTGAACGAATTTTACATTTGTATAATACAGGGGTAAGACTGGCAAAGCGTTCCGCCGAGCACTGACGGAGTTTCTGGATTGCAGCTACAGCCTGCTTGAGTTTCTTTAACCCTAATCTGATACTCTACATGGAACACACTGCAAACGTTACCAGGTAAAAGACGCTCTTAGATAATCATGAGACAATCTCTACGAACAATCTGAAATTTACTTAGGTACCGGTAGCGCCCTGGTGGCCACATTTCACTCGGCAGTTGGCCCTGCCTGGCCCTACATATATATATATGTTATGTATAGCATCTTTACTGCTTCCTAGGAAGAGCCTAGCGTTGTTGGCCGTTCTAACCTCCAAGAAACCCGATTCCATGATCGTCTACGAGCAACCAGAGCAGTGCACAATGCCAGTAGAGCGAGTCATCCTATGCAATTGCCTCAAGCGCTTCATGCACCTTTGGTTGCTGAAATTTCCAAGGCTCCCTTCTGCGCCAGCAAAAGCCAGTACTACTCAGCAGTATCTTTCGAAGGTGGAAAAGCAACGTACAAGAATAGTGCTTTGTTCTGTGAACAGGATTGACACGTTGAGAGTTCGCAGATGCCCTTGACTGTTTTGTACGTATAAGACTGTGCCTTCAGACTAAAGTGGAGCCTGCTTACTGAAGTGCTTAGTGCAGCAGACCTCGTTCACTAGACGTCCCAGGTTCCGTTCTCTCTACCGCTTGCCCCGTTTGGCAGTGTTAGCCTGCGCTTCGTCTGCAACAAGTTTCTACCACTCACTGTGACTGAAAATCAGCTGCCACGTTGCATCAGGAAAACGGTCAGGCGAGAGCCATTCGCTTTCAATAACGTTGCTTCACGCACAACTCCCTTCTTCAGCGCAGGAACCTGTTAACAGAAGAATCTTCGGAAGTGTACTGTCGTTTGCACACAGGGAACAATTCAATACCTATTCACCCCTTGATTTGGCTATGTGGGAAAATCTGTCAGCTCCGGATGCCGCTCAGGACGTCGCATAATACCAAGTAGCAAGCAACAAATACTCGGAAAGTTCTAGTTATGAGCAAGCACTCTAACGTTTAAGAGGAAAAACGTTAAAGCAAAAATGATGTGGAGGAGTGGCAACTAGTATAGTGCTACTCCGCTTACGAATCACATTCGGGCTCATTCGTCGTTCCCGATAGCACGTCTTTCTAAGAGGCCTCTTGCAGCTTCGTCCTATTCAAGGAGACTCCCATGATATGTTGACGTTGTGGAAGTCGAATATGCGGCATAGTAGTAGGGAGCAGAGAGAGAGAACAAATACGCGATTACATTTAGCACCGCATGTGGCACGAAGACTCAGGAAAAGAAAAACCCCGGGGCTCGCTGATGAGACAGGAAGTTAAATGCTGCTCCGCTTGAGCTATTACAGGATTCTCAAAGATCAATACATCCTCCAGGGGCACCCCGGCGTTTTGTGCAACTGACATACCCGTTAATCAAATGTACGTACACTCGACACAAAACCAGCCACGAAACAATATTTTCAAACAAAAAGGAATGCCCGAGCAAACCAAAAAGCGCAGAACCTACCAGTACAGCCAAGCTTCATATGATAATGCTACGACACATAGTTTACACGATGATACACGCGACGCGCGGGCTTACTCTTACACACGTCAACAAGCCACAGCAAGTCTGAATCTGCTTTACAGGGCCAACGTGGATGCAACCCCACATCCAGCACCACTGTTTTCTATGGCCCTTCATGCCTTGGCGAAAACAACTGACGATTACTCCTGGCGTCTTGTCCGCATGCTCCTTGTATATCCTTCCTCTTGCCATGCCTCGCCACACTCCGGAAGGTCCCACGCACCAGTGCCTATCTCCTCCCCCCTCCCGTCCTATTCCTTGAGCCCGCACTCGCAAACCAAAAAACAACCAGCATCTGCATCCTAACCAATTTACCGCAACTCTCTTTACGGATCCATTATAGTTTTCCACTGCAAAGTG
>HG713451.1:696-19416 GCA_000499725.1 Eimeria brunetti
TGTGCCCGCAGAAGCGAAGTTATTTATTTCGCGCGGTCGTGGGTGCTGTTACGTTCCAGCTGGTATGAAGCCCGGGTTGGATATACTGTGCGTGGCTGCAGGTGTATGGAGTTGCGAAGCAAGACGAACGTAGTGTTTGTTGTGATTTGGCAATCCTTTGTTAAGGTATCTGCTTCGGTGGGTTTTTTAAGCGCTGAAATGTGCGTTTACAAAGCGGCGTCCGAGACTGTGGACGATCTCAGTGATTTTGTGAGGCAGTGGAAGTGCGGCGCAGCGCGTAGTGGCAGGCAGCGGCGATTATGCAGTGATTTGCTTTTAACGGTTAGGAGTAGTGATGGACAGCTCGGTTACCTTTAATGGGAGTTGTTCCGAGGCGAAGGACGGTGGCAAAGGGAGGGCAACGCCCACTGCAGGCCCAAAGCAAAATGTGTAAATACTGATGACTCTTGCGCTGAAGAACGTGGAACTGGCAGCTCGCCTTGTAGCTGCTGGGTGGCAGAAAGAACGGGAAACCTGTTATCCAGTTTGGCGTTTCTGGTACGACAGGATTGCTTGATGCTGGTCCTGTTCAGAGTAGGTGATGAACGTGTCACTGATTTCCGTTCCAACTTAGCATCTTACAGGAGTGTTCATAACACCCCAACACAGTAAGCAGGGNTGTCACTGATTTCCGTTCCAACTTAGCATCTTACAGGAGTGTTCATAACACCCCAACACAGTAAGCAGGGACGGCGAAGCAGGCATTTGGTCCTCGTGGACGGAGTGTTTCCGGTACGTATTGAACGTCTTCTATTCTGGTTGTTCTTCCAAGAGGACGGGGTTTGACGCGGCTGCCGCACAGTCCCAGGTGCACCCTTTTGCGGCTGTTACTGAGTTTGCGCTCGATTAGATTGCCCCGCTTGATATCAGCCCAGCCTGCCGATAGACGTATACGCATTATTTTGAAGCCTAGGTCCTTCGTGTGTGAGCACTGTGGACCTGTGCGCTGCTCGCGATGGAGCTCACCGCCGCGGGGTATCCAAACCTTGTTTGGAATTGCGGTGATGCGCTGTTTTGTCCAGAAAGTATGGCCTGAAAAGCGACAATTGGTAGTGCTACCTTCTCAGACTGTCTGGGGAACGGCGAATAGGAGCCTCAGTGTTGGCCGGGTTGCAGTTGGCGGTGTGTCAACACGGAATGCGTGTATATATAAATATATATATATACGCATTTTGTGTGTATCCCATTCACTTGTACGGAGCAATGGCGGACCGCGAGCCTGTTGCGCAGTTACTATGTAGCGAAACAGAAAGCGTAATTTTTGGTGCATGTAGGTTCTCCTGGTGTGGGTGGGTCGGTTACGCTGGCTATCGCTCTGAGTACATGCGTGCTATGAGCCTGTCTCTGGCAGTGGTTCGACCTTGACATCTCATGTCAACTTCACAGAACTGCAACGCAGTAGCCAGAGGCGAAGGCGATGGAAGCTGACGTTTCCTTTAGTTGAATGTCCTCTATTATCGCTGCTCTGCCGCCAACACACGATTTGAGAAGGTCGCACCCTCGAGCCAACTGGCATCCTTGAGTTAGCATTAAGCCTGAGTTTGGTTCGGGTGCTCTGGCGACTCAGCTCCGTCTCCCGACAGGTGCGTGCACAGTAATTGGCTTTGGTTACCTAAACATGTGAGCAACGCGTACCCATGCGGAAGGAGCAAAGTCCTGTTCAGTCAGTATGCCTTGGGAAGCGAACGCATCTGCGCGGCGCGGCTATGAGGACTGTTACGGTTCAGAATATTTGATATCATGCAGGTATGAATATGTCTATGCGCGCAGACCTATGGAGTTGCCTTGGGAAAAGCTTTAGCCGTGGTCCTCTTTGCTGCCTACTTGGGGGCGGTTGGCGCTGTGATATGCGTTTGCGAGACACGTCCGGACATCACCGACGATTTGAGGGAACTGGTGAGGCAATATATGCGCATGCCTGTGCGTGGTAAGAGGCAACAACGGCTACGCAGTGACGTGTGTAAAGCGCGTAGTACGATCGGCGATCATGTCGCCTAGCTGTTCCATGGGAAATGAAAACAGTGGGCTGCGTCGGATAGCACCATCAAACTGAATTTCGCGAATCTGTATTGCGATGAAACACAAAAAAGGCGGACGCTCTAGCTAATTCCGTGCCTATTCTGTACCACAAAATAAAGGCTAACTCGCAACGGAGGCAGGTGGTTGCTCGTTCAGCGATACTGGATGAGCTGTTTCGTGTTCCACGTACGTGTAATTTATGAAGATATCGGTGATGTTCTTCCGAGCTGCCCGTCTTGCGGCAGGTGTTGGTAGCGCAGCACCTTTCTATAATCATAGAAGGCGGGCACCACAGATAATACCTGGCTACATGTGCGTGATACACTTTTGTTCTCGCTGGCCTTTTAGCAAAATGCGCTTTTGACAAGTGCCTGCCCTGGAGCCAGCTGCGTCGTTCTGGTATTGGCATTCAGCTTTAGCTTGGTTTGCTCGCCTTGGTGGCATCAATTTCATCTCTCGATAGGAGCATACTCAGTACTTGGCGGAGAGCTCAGTGACTCGCATCTGTGCACACCGTGGGGATATACAATTAATCTGCGTGGCTTTCCAGCTGCGGTGTGTTGAAGCCTCCGTTGAGGCAACTACCGCGATCTGCTTTGTCCAGGCCGTATGCCTCTAGAAACAAACGCATGCACTTGGCCCAGTTGTGGGGGCTGTTAAGTATCAGGCTGTTTGATGCAGGTATGGACAAATAGGTGCATGCTTGCAGGCTCCTGGAGTTGCAGTGTAAACAGGTGCGGTGTCTCTTTTTCTATTAATCCATGGTTCCCTGCAATGCTTAAGGTGCTTTATATTTTCGGCGATGCGAGATACATCCGCACGACAAAGTCTGGCGTATCAATGTGAGGCAATGTATGTGTAGCGCAATATGCGGTAGCAGGCAGCAGCTGCTACCCGGTGATTTGCGTCGACCGTTTAGTAGTATTGTCGACCACTGCGGCTATGCATGGCTCTAGTTGTTCTGCGGAGAGCGAAAATAGCTTAAAACGGGTTGCAGCGGAAGCCGCAACCCGTTCCTAGCTGTTTTCGCGAATTGTGCCAATAAGTATCGGGCTCACACAGCACAAGACAAAACTGATAGCACAGGCGCATGTTTCTGCTTTCATGAGGCCAGTTATGTTGCATTGTCTTTGGAGTATGTGCAGTGCAGGAATGTGTGGCTGTTGCTGCCTCGATATGGCCATCTAGTGGCAGTTTCCGTAGCACCTCTCCCATACGTCGGAGGCAAAGGATCACGTTTGCCTACAGACAGTTTTCAACAACGACTTCCCAAGCAGCCAGGTTTACCATCTTGCAATTGGGATTAAGCTTACCCTTATCTCTCTTACAAATATTATGGTTGTGCTAGTATGCCTACAGCGGTATAAACAGCATTAGGCGGACAGGTAGGTGACCTGCATGTATATGTGTTGTGAGGAAAGATACAAGGTGCAGCTACTGTGCGCGCTTCTGGGGGCACTGTGCGGTGCAACGTTTAACGGCATAATGGTCACGATCTGTTTTGTCCAGGTCGTATGCTCTTCGAAGCAAACACATCTGGCCGGCTCGGGCACGGGAGCTTTTAAATTCTAAGCTCCCTGATGGCTGTCAGGGGTGAATATATGCAGGTTTGTAGATTCCTGAATTGCAGTGTACGAAAACAGGATTCGCTTTTCACTGGCAGCGATATTCTCTGATATCTACAGGGTCAGGTCTTTCAGCACTGGGATATGCGTTCGTAGGATAGAGTCTGTCCACGAGCAACCTCAAGGAATCGGTGTGGCTGTATGTGTGCAGCTGTGTACGTGCTAGAAGGCAGCAGCAACTATGCAGTAATTGGGGATGAACGTTCAGTAGTATTGACAGCGAGTTCGGTTTTGCTTGCTGATGGCTGCTGTGCCGATGAAAGACAAGTGGTGGGTACCAGCTGGAGGCACACGAGTTTTTTAAGTACTTCTGGCGCTTGCATGAAGCAACGCGGAGCCGCGAGCTCTTCGTGGGGCTATTTTGCGTCACAAACGACAGAAAAGCTAGCACCGCAGGGATGTATTCCTTGTTTGGCTGTATCGGCTAAGCTGCTTCTTGTTCGGAGAAGATGTGATGGTTTCGCGCTTCGCTTACTCCCGTTCAAAGCGAGCATCTCTCGGGAAAGGGCTCATTGCGCCTAAACACAGTATGCAGGGACAAAGACGATGCAGGCCCTTGGTCTACACGCACGTGATGCGTACTGTACTCCCCGAACATGTTATATTCCCGTTGACCTGTCAACAAAAACTGATTTCGCAAGTGGGTCAACTAGAGCCAGATGCATCGTCCTGCTGTTGGCACTAAAGTTGGACTCGATTCGCGTGCCCTGGTAAACTCAGTTCCGTCCTCCTGTATATTTAATATTTGGCGAAGGGCTAGTTGGCTTTCATGTGTGGACAACGTGCGCACATGCAGTTTGTGTGCGAGTCCCCGAAAGCGGTGAGGAGAACCCTTCCCTTGCAAAGCGATAACGGCCTGTTTTCTCCAGTCCGTATGCTCTTAGAAGCAAACCCGTTTACGCTGTGTGGCCATGGAGACATTTACGTTTAAGGCTGTCTGATGGCACGCATAAATGAATAGGTGCCTGCAGGCGTCCAGAGTTGCAAAGTGGTCTTATTTTCTCTCCGCAACTGTATTTGGTACCTTCTAGAGGGACATTACCTGCTCTGCAATGTGCGTCTACGGGTTAAAGCCTGATAGGGCAAATGACCTCAGCGAATCGCGCGGGAAGTGCATCTGTGGCGCTGTACATGATGGGGGACAGCACCGAATACATAAAGCTTTGCGTGAAGCGTTTAGTAATATTGACTGCAAACTCGGCTGTGAATCAAGACAATTGTTCTGCGGGGAGGGGGAATAGCGAAGGGCGGGCTGGGAGCTATAGCATTCTCAACACGGATTGTACAAGCACGCTCGGCGCTTGCGGAAAAGGACGCGAAACCCATAGCTCATTCTGCAGCTGGTGGGAAACCAAAAAGAACGCGCAGCTCACAGTTGGGTGCGCACTCCTGTTTTGCTGCGACTAATCGCAGCAAACGAGGGGCGCGCACCTGGCACACCGAGCTGCGGCGTGTTACAAATAGCGGCAGTTCGTGATTTGTCACTGAATATTGTTCGAGCCCAGCGCCTAACGGCAGGCTGTTCGCAGCATCCCAGCGCAGGCAACAGGTGCTATCGGGAAGCAGGCTTTTTGTTTATATGCATGTGATGCTTCCTGTAGTTCTTGATCATTTTCTATTATCTTCGGTCTACTACCAAGACGCGATTCGAGACAGGCGTCCCCTGGAGCTAGGTGCATCGTCTTGCAGCTGGTAGTTAGGTTGAGGTTGGTCCACGCGCCCTGGTGAAACCAGCTCTGTCTGCCGGTAGTAGTGTACACAGAGCTAGGTTACGTGCAAGTGTTAGCATCGCGGGGTGTACAGCATGTGAGCTAGGCGCTGTAGCCGCAACGTGGCGAAGCCTTCTCTGGCCCTGCGTTGGCACTGTTTTTTGTCGAGCGTTTACGCACATGGTTTGAACGGATAATTCTGGCGGCTCTAGTGTGCGTATCAATCAGCTTCAGCAGCCAAGAGAAACGGCGGGTGAAGTGTTGGAAGGATATATCGGCAGAATGGTTCGTGGACTATGTATTTGAGCCGATTCAAACGGCGCTGGAACATCTGTGTCCAGATGGGCGGGCATTTGTACTAGTCTACAGCAGTGAACAAGCGTTCACTATCATTCATTATCATTTTGGAGTGCGCTTCTTTTCCGCTGATTTCGACATCCAGGGGGTATGCAGATAGCTCCTGAAATACCACTGGATTGCGTAGGTGAACATACACAGGTAGACCCTGGTGCCTAGAGGATATACCATGGCTGTGCATGAGTTGGTAACAGCCGGATGCGAAGGCTTGCTAGACTACAAAGTGCTGAGAACTGCCATTTGCAAATGTGGAGGGGAGTTGAGTGCCTGCAACGGAAAGAAGAATGAGCGAGAGCGCAAAACCCGTTCGCCTATGCAGCAGTGAGACGCATATGTTTGCTTCTTGCGATGAACAACAAGGAGTAGGCAGGCTAACCAGCTGAAGTGCTTAGAATCTCGGCAGAGGGTGCTGTATATCGAGGCGCCCTATTCCTACTGAATACGCCTCTCTGAAACAACCGTCTTCACATCACAGGCTATCGGAAAGGATATCTCCGCAGACGTTTTACACGTAAATGACGTAAATCGTGCATTGTAAAGTCTCCATGTGCTCACGAAGGTGGCTTGACAAGTTGTGGGGATGAATGCTCTGCAGTGTGTCGAGACGACACGTATAACGAATAGTATTTCCCCTATTTGAAACAACGTGCAAGCTACTGCTTTCGACGGATGCAGCAAAACGTCATGGCGAGTGGGTGGCTTCTCTGCGAGTGCATTCTGAATGGTGTTTGCTTGGAGAGTATGTTTGTTTCCCTCGATGTTATGAGCTGCTGTGTTGTGCAGTGCGCGCCGAGTTACCCCGCATAGCTGCCGCTCGAAGCCACAACAAATTCTTGGCGCGCGGCGCGCTCAGGCCGCAGGTGTCTCTTAATGCAAGATGGCTTGTTAGCTCATGGTTTAATGCTTGCTTATATCAAACGCTGTTGCTGCATTTCAACGCTATCAAATATGCACCCGGGGAGTTGTATCACGCACTGTGGAGTGCGAGCGTAAAATGCACCTGTGCATCGGACTGCCGAGTGCAGCAAACCTATTCGATATTGCTAGGAAAGACAGGATGAGCTTGGATGTACTATGCCGCCGACCGGCGTGGGTTTGAGAAATGCATGCATGCTACTTGTGGAGTAGTTGCCATCCTGTAGAGGCTTCAGTCTTCCTCAGCATTGAGTTTACGGTTGTGCTGCGGCTTTCGGGTGTTTTGCTGTGCTGGGCATTTGCTTCTATCGTGATGCTTTGGGTGACGGAAACGCCTGTGCGAGGATGCGCTTTAACAGCTTTTAGCAATACCTGTACTAGTGTCCGTTCGAAACTAAGGAACAAGTTGCAGCAGCCTCATGCGGTTTGCTCACCTTAAGAAAACGTTATAGCTGGGGCAGCAAGTGCGCACGTTTTTTTAGAAAGGACTTTGTGAATCTCCGCAGCAGTCGATCAGCAGAATGCATTTCTGCTGGCATAGAAGAACATAATTACCTCTTTAAAGGTGTTGCGCTTGCATCGTTAAATGCGCTTGTTGCATTTGAATTCAGATGCTTCCAACGTCGCGACAAGCACGAATTGTGTGAATACTCTTGAAGCTTGGACAAAGGAACTTTTGCCGAGTGCTTCCCTGTGTAGCTATTGGGCGGCAAAGAAGAAAGCTGAACCCGTCGTGCAGGGAGGTGTTTCTGGGTTGGCGATATTAACTACGCTATTGTTCGTTCGGCGTAAGTACAACTAGACAGTGCATGCGTGATTTCCGTGGGGACTCGGTGTGTCAGGGAAATGTGGTCCTAGCGTCTAGCATCGCAGGCAGGATCAGGCTGTCGGTCTGCAAACGGACAATATTTCCCGTTTTTCAGGAGCTTTTCGGACTATCTGTTGAAGACCGACAAAAATTGACGCCCCACGCAGCAGGCCGCTGCACTATTTTGCGGTTACGTTAAGATTGATCTTGGTCCGCGTGTTCCGGTGATATTCGTTCCGTCCCTGGAGAGGCGTATGCGCATTTTATAGCGGAGAGCTAGGGGACCTGGGAGTGTGAGGATCGTGGGTATTTGCAGTTTGTGTGCGCGCGTCTGCTAGTGAGGCGTGGGAAGACCCTCGCTGGCGTTGCATCTCCGTGCTGTTTTGCCCATTTTACATAATGTGCTCAGGTACAAAATCGTTTTCATGGCGCGATTGTGGACGCTGTTACGTTTCAGTCTGTATGAAGGCAGGAGCAGCAGCATGTGCACTGCTGCTTGCGCAGAAAAACCTAATTGCCTTTTTAACGATGTTGCGCGCGAATCGTTAGGTGCGTTTGTTACGTTTAAATTCGGCTGCTTGCTATCATGCATATCTACATATCTGCATATATTATGTATATATATTTATATATATATACATATATATGCAGATATATAGATCTAGTGTATATATATATATGGAGTTACAGTGTGGGAAAACGTGGGGACGACTTCCAGTTTATCCGTGATCCATTTTCGTATCTACCGGGGCAGAGTGTCTCGACACTGCAATAGGCGCGTGTCATGAATAGTTTGACATTACGAATTACTTCAGGTATTCGGTGAGGCACAATATCTTAAGGGAAGGACGCGATAGGAGGCAGCAACGACTACAGGGTGGTTTGTGTGGAGTGTTTTGCAGTTTTCGCTGCGGACCCAGGCCTGCATGATGGCACCTGTTCTGGGGGGAAGTTGAGTAGGACAGCGCGGACAGCGGTCCGTTGCATCTCCAAGGTGAATTGTGCAAGACACGCCTGGCGCTTGCACAAACGAAAACGGATCCCCTTGCTCGTTGTGCAGCTGTTGCGTAACATAAAAAAAGCGTAGCCCGTACTGCAGGCATGTGATTCTCACCTAGCAAGATATTTTACGCTGGATCTTGTTTGTAGGAGGTGGGGTGAACGCCCGTGCTCCTCGTTTCGTTCCAGCACAGCAGCTGACGACGAACCCAATAGCAGTTGGATCCAGCTTGGATGGTGGGATCCAGACACGTGCTTTGCACGCAATTGATGCTTCCTGTTTTCCCCGAACATTTCCTACTAGCGTTGGTCTGCGAACAACAACGATTTGACAAGGGCGCTCCCTGGAGCCAGCTGCACCGTTCTGCAGTTGACATGGGGATTGAGTTTAGTTTGCTTTCTGTGCTAACTGAGATCTGTATGCGAATAAGAAGATATTTATTCTTTGATGGGGAGCTTGGTGGCCTGCACGTGTAGGCATCGTGTGGCTTTACAATTGGTGTGCGCGTTTCTGCAGCTGGAATGCGTCAAACACCGTTTCTGGCGCGACGACTACGTTTTTTTTGCCAAGTCTGTGCGTCCTTTGAAGTAAAAGTGGCTGCTCGGCGCGGCTATGGGGGTGGTTACGGTCAGGGATGTCTGATGGCAGGCAGGGATGAATAGGTGCATGCTTCCAAATTCGTGGTGTAGCTACGTGAGAGGTGGCAATTCGTTTCGCCTTACCTGTGATGGCTTGAAGCACGGTGTTTTGGAGCTACAATATGCTTTTCCAAGCCACAGTCTGAGATTACAAGCGATGGTAGGGAAAAGGTGAAGCAGCGTATCTGCAACTCTGTAGGTGGTCGAATGCTTTGTGGTATCGGCGATCAGCTCTGTTACGTATGGCGTTAACTGCTCGGCGGAGGATGGAAACAGGGGGAGGCGGGTGACGGCCAACGGCGCGGCAAACTCGAATTGCATAAACCCGTGTGGCGCTTGTACACAATGATGCGAGGGCCGTAGCGTTTTGGGTAGCTTTTGGGTTATACAAAAGAGCGGCGAACTTGTTGTGCACGCGATTGCGTTCAGAGTAGGTGCAATTCATGAGTGCGCCGCTCGTATCCATTCAAGCTAGCGGTCGTGCGGCAGGTGCTCGTAGCGTCTTCTTAAGTCATCAGGGGCGGGCGCGACAGCGTCCATCTTGCTTCATGTGCGTATTGCATGTTTCGCATTTAGATTCTCGCTAGTCTTTCGGAAAACCACCATTTAGCAAGGTCTGCCCGAAGATCATTTGCATTGTCCTGCGCTTGTGGTTACTCTTAAGCTCGGTTGGCCTAACCTGGTGAAACCAATCCTTTCTCGCAATAGGCCTACACGCAGTATTGGACAGAGAGTAATGCCGTCTGCATGTGTGAGTATCTCTGAGTTGTGCATTTTGTACTAGCGTCCCCACGGCCGCAGTGTGGCAAAGCTACCTCTGGCGTAAAGATCGAGATACGTATGTCCAGCCTGTAAGCCCCTAGGAGAAAGCTCATTTGCTAGACGCGATCATAGTGGCTGCCACGCTTAAGGCTGTCCAATGGCAAGCATGCATATGTATGTGCATGCTCGCACATATAAGGAGTGAAGTGTAGAAAAGTTTGCAGGCACTTATTGCATTTACTCGTCGCCCGCTTTATTATCTGCACAGGGAGCATCAACTGTCGTTTCTGCGCTATGAGTTTTCGAGACAGCGCCTGGCGTGGTAAACGATCTCAGTGAGTCTATGAGGCAATGCATGTGCGGCGCAGTACGCGGCGCAGTACCTGGTAAGAGAAAGCAGCGCCTAAGTGGTAGTACGTGTCAAACGTTTAGTGGCATTGGCGGTCAGCCTGCCCATGTATGATAATAGGAATAGCGAGTGGCGGGTGGTGGCTGACGGCCGGCGGCCCGACCAGAACACCTTCTGCAAACAATTATGGCGCTTGCACAACAGAATGCGAAAGTTGTATCTCATTCTGTAGCCTTTGGATTACACAAAGCAAAGCTTGTACAGCAGGCAGGTGCTTGATAGCTTGGGCAAGTAGATGAATCGCTTAGTATTCGGAGTAAATACAATTCCTGAATGTGTCACTAGTAATCTTTGGCGCCAGCCATCGAAGGACGGCTAGTTCCATCCCACGGCAGGTTCTCGTAGCGCGTCACCTTGCACATTCAAACTCATCCAGTCTCGTCAGAAAACGAAGAACGATTCGAAAGTGGACGAGCCAGGTGCATCGTGCTGCAGTTGGTATTAGCGTTAAGCGTATTATTCCTTTTGTGGTCAATCATCTACATCTGCCCATGGCAGTATACGCCGCTCTTGTAGGGGTAGTAGGCATGCAGGGCGGGTTGTACAGTTTGTGTGGGCGTATCAGTGCGTGGCGGAGCCTTTCTTGGTGTACTATCCACGACCGTTTTTGCCCAGACCGTATGCTCCGAGAAGCAAACGCATATGCTTGGTACAGTTGTGGCATCTGTTACGTTTCAGGCCGTCTGATGGGCAGCACGGATATGTATGCGCGTGCGTTTAGAATTCCGGAGTTGCAGTTGGAGGAAAAGGACCAGCTCACCTTGCTTTGGCCACGGTGTTCTTTGGTGCCTACTGGTACAGGATGGTGACGCTCTGCGATGTGCATTTACGAAACAGAGTTGAACGTTATAAACGACCACAGTGACGCGGCGATGACTATTTGTGCGGCGCATAGCATCGTAGGAGCAAGCATTGGCTACTTGGAAAAATATGTCAGCTGTTAAATGGCGTTGGCAATGGGCTCGGTTTCGTGTATCTTTAGTTTTTCTGCGGCTTCTGCAACTCACAAAGCGCAAGGTGCGGCTGATGGCTCGACCAGCACGAACGGTGTTGAAATTGATTGAAATTGAGTGCATCCGTTTTTTTTTTTTTCAGCTAGCCTCCCTGGTATTTGTTCGCGATAGTAGTTTTCCTTACACGTGTTCGTGCCACAGACTCGTGAAAGTCGAATGCGATGCAGTGCACTTGTGGTTAACGTGCATGATGGATTTTTCGGTGCCTTCAGCAATTCTAACCCCCGCTAATCCTTTCACTGGAGGCCATTCGCAGAGCACTTCTCGTGCAGCCAGCTTTATCGTCCTGCAGTGAATATGAAGGTTACGGTTGGTTCATGTTCTGCTTAGGACCAGTTGCCTAGGCGAAGGGGAATATCAGCAACATTTGACGAGAGATAGGAAACCCGTACCTCTGAGCCGCATAGCGTTATGCAGTTCTTGTGCGCGGGCTGACAGCGACAGCGTGGCGAAGGCCTTTCTGACGTTACGGTCGCCATTTGTCCTGTTCAGAGAGTATGCATTAAGGAGCGAAGTAATCGGGCGGGCGCGCTTTTCGGTGAGCTTGAGGCTGTCTGGTGGCAGGTTCGGGTGTGCATGTGCAGGGGTGCGCATATGCGGTGTTGCAGTGTAAAGAGAAGCTGCAGCATGCTTTATTTTATGCATTTGCTTCATTGAGACGGGATTTTAGCGGCTGATAGATGTGTTTGCGAAACAGAGTGCGACATAATAAATGACAAATGTGCAAAGCATATGCGTCTAACTCTAGGAGCAAACGGCCTGGGCGAAACTTTTGCGACAGTGCATCTGAAGCGCAGTAGGTAATAGGAGGAAACAATGGCTGCATGATGAGATGTGTCAATCGTTGAATGGCATTGGCGATGAGCTCGCGCATGTAGGGCATCACTTGTTCTTCCGAGGATTTAGGTAGCAAAGAGCGGGCCGCTGCCGATGGCGGGACCAATAGGAATTGGGTCTGCATTGGACAAATCCACATGGCGCTTAAACAAAGGAAACTAGAACCTGTAGTTCGTCATGCCGCTTTCAGCTAGCACGGAATAAGCCGGCGGGTGGTACTAGTTCGAAGACATCAGTTGATCACTTTTGTGTTCAGAGAATGTGGAATTTATGAATATTTCACTGGTGTTCTTTGGAGCTGGTTGTATCGCGACAGATGTTCGTAGGAAATACGCATAATCACTAGAGCCTGCCGGGATGGAGCTCACCTTCGGTGAGCTGATACTTCATCTGCGTCTTTATAACATTGACAGTTGTCACGGGTCGCTCCACAAGAAGCTATTCTTGAAAGACTCCCCATACAGCCAGTTGCATCGTCCTGCAGTTAATCTTCAAGTTTTGGTTATGTGGCTTGCGTTGTTTAGAATACACTGGGTGGACCAGTAGAGGTATTCGTAGTATTTGGCAGACAGATAGGGACCTGCTTCTGTGAGCAGCATGGCGGTAGGTAGTTGGTGTGAGCGGGCCGACCGCGACAGCGTTGTTAAGCCTTTTTTAGCGGTATGGGTATCTGTTTTACCTAGAGAGTATGCACTGAGAGACAAAGTCATCTGCTTGGCGGGGTGACTTTTGTGCCTCATGCCGTCTGAGGGTGGGCATTGGTGTGCATTGCAGGCGCGGAAATTTGTGGTGTTTCAGCGTGAGGAGAAGCGGCAGGAATTTTCTTTTACACTTTGTTGACTCTTCCTTTTCGTCAACGAAGTCTAGCGTCAGAAACGATCACAGTGAATTGTTGAGGCAGTGCATGCTCAGCACAAAAAGTAGTAGGAGTAAGCAGTTACTACGTAGGGAGGTGTCTCAGCCGTTGACTGACCTTGGCGATGGTCCCGTTATGGATGACTTTATCTATTCAGCGGAGGCTGCAACTCACGACCAGCGACGTGCAGGCGAAGGTGCGACAAGCACGAACTGTGTACATCCACATGGCCTTCAAAATTACTATACCGGAGCTGATGGTGTAGCTTCCAGGTAACGCAAACTAGTATCTAGGTTGTACAGTACGTGGGTGTTACTGGTTTGGTTACATCGCATAAGCTGTTTTGTGTTCGTGCTAGGTGCATTTGTAAAATGTGCCAGGGATATGTTTTGGAGCTAACTAGGTCATGGGAGGTTTTCGTATCGAGGCGCCTTTCCGTAATCGAAAGAATAAAATGCGGCACAAGCCGCCTGAAACCACGTGCGCGATAAATCTTCTGCATCGTGAAGCACCTGGCCTCTTGCTAGTTTTTAAATGAGAAGCAATGCCGCAAGTGCTTCACCCCTTAGCTGGCTGCATCGTCGTGCAGTTGGCATTAATATGAATCTTGGCTCTGTTTCCTGGGTGAATCAGCTCCATCTCCCGATACCAGTATACTCTGTATTTGGTGGAGGGTTAGGTGACCTGCATATGTGGGCTTTGCAATTTGTGTGCGCATGCTATAGTGCCTATAGCCGGGGTGTGAAGAAATTCATTGCGACTTAAAACCGCGGCTTGCTTTGTCCAGGTCGTAAGCCCTGGGGAGCAAACAGACCTGTTCCCCGCGTTGTGGAAGTTGTTACGTTTTTGACAGTCTGATGGAAGGCAGGGATAAATGTTTGCATACTTGCATGAAAATATGGTGTGGCTTGCTTTGCCTTAGCCATGCTTCGCTTTGGTATATGCTAATTCAGTGTTGAGGCCCTGCAATATGCGCTGGCGACATGCAGTCTACTAGTACAAGCGACTTAAGTAAAATCGTGATACATCACATGTTGATTGCACTACTTGGTAAGAGAAAACGACGCCTAAATGGTGATAGCACCCGTATCACACTTTTAGTGGCATTGGCGACAAGCTCCGTTATGCGTGGCTCTAGCAGTTCTGCGAGGGATACAGGTAGCAAACGGTTAAGGGGGTTCAGTGGCTTTTATACAGCAAAATACGTGTTTTTTGTTACTCGCACAGCAAACATCGCGTTTTCGTTCGACGGCACTAATTAAGCTGTTTCCTGTTCGGAGTAGTTGCATTTGATGAGCATGCTAGTCATATTCTTTAAAAGTGCACATCGCTTATGATTTTTTTATGGCGAGGCACACTTCTATACTCACCGGAAGCGAACCCGACAGACACGCGGGGTATATTCTGGGTCTCACTCCCCTTCGAAAAGAAAACTCGATTCAATAAGGGCCTCCCCCCGCGCGTTCTGCATCGTCCTGTTGTTGGTATTATGATTTCCCTTGGGTCAGAAGCGCCTCCCGATATGTGTATATGCCGTACTTGGTCGCGAGCTGGTTCCTTGTGTATAAAGCATAGTGGGATTTTGCAGTTTATGGTTACATTTGTCCTCCGGCGTTCTGGCGACCCCCTCTTCTGGGATAACGATCACAATATGTTAACTCGAGTCCGTATGCCCTTAAAGGCAAACTCATCTGCTCGGCCAGGGTATGGTGGCTTTTACTTTTCAGGGTGTCTGATGGCAGTCATGGCTGCGTATGTGTATGCATGCAAATCTATGGCGTTGCAGTGTGAGAAAAACTGGCAGCTCTTTTGTGCTCACAGCGGCTTGTGAGTGTCGCACTAGTCGTAGATCCTAGCAATGTGGTGGCAAATGTTCGTAGCGCAGCACGCTTCTGTAGTTGTCAGGGGCGAACGCGACTGAAGTCACCTAGGCTCGCGTGCGCCACGCATCTTCTGCATCTTGAGCCTCTTCAATTCTCATCGGCCCTCTAAAAGAAAGATTCTCGACAAGAGAATTTCTTGGATCTAGTTGCATCGTCCTGCAGGTGGTATCAAGGTTGAGCACGGTTCGCGTACCCTGGTGGAATCGTTTCGTCTCCCAACAGGACTATACGCACTATTGCCGGAGAGTTACGCGACCCACATGTGTGACCATCGTCAAATAGTACAGCTTCCATGCACGGTTCTAAGGCCACGATGTCGGGACGTCTCCTCTGGCTCTCTGGTGCTTTATCCAGGCCGTATGTCCTTAGAAGTAAACGCACCTGCTTTGCACGTTTCTTTTTAGCTGTTATGTTTTAGGCTCTCTGATGGCAGGCAAGGATGGATACACGCGTGCTCGCAGGCGTATGGAGTTGCAATGTGTATAGAAGTACCAGGGCACTTGCTGGGTCGGCGAGCTGATGCTCTGCGGTATACACTTGCAGGACGTAGTCTAGCATCAAGATATGAGTGGCTTTGTCAGACAACGCGTATGCAAGGCAATATGTGGTAGAAGGCAGCAGCGCCTACGCAGTGGAATGTGACGGGCCTTAAGTGGCACTGGCGGTGAGCTCTGTTACGCATGGTTCTGGTACTTCTGCAGAGGATACCCATGCTGTGATGAAGTACCGAAGGCCGAGCAAGTGCCGGCGCCGCAACCAACATGAATTTCGTAATCGCGCATGGCTTTTGCAAAGCGGGACCCTTAGCCTACTACAGGGCAACACAAGCGAATGCGGGCTACTTGTGAAGGCGAAAGTTTCTGGTTCGGCGAGAGTGGTGAGGTTCTTTTATGTTCGGAGAAAATGCAGTATCTAAAGGCGCCAGTCATGTTCTTTCGATGAGGCTGTCTAGCAACATTCGCTGATACCTCGGCACCTTTCTACAATCATCAGGAGCGAATGCGACAGAGACCATCAAGGTTCACCTGCGTGGCACATCGTCTGCGTGTTGAACCTCCTCCATTCCCCACTAGCCTCTCAACAACGTGCAATTTGGCACGGGCGCCCCCTGGAGGGATCTTCACGACCCCTCAGGCGGCATTAAGCTTGGCCTTTATGTGCCTGGCCTGCTTAGGATCAGTTGCGTCTTCCGATAGGCGTATATGCGCCACTTGGTGGAGAGCTAGGTGACCTCCACGTACGAGCGTCGTGGATTTATTCTATCCGCGAGCGTGTTTCTGCGGTTGCTGTGCTGCAAACACCGCTGCGGTAGTGTTTATGAGTTGCTTTGTCCAGGTCGTACGCCACTAAAAGAAAGCTCATCTCGTGGCTGCAGTTATGGGGGCCGTTACGTTTGTAACTGTCGGATGGAAGGCAGGGGTGAATACGTGCCTGCAGGTGTATAGACCTGAACGATGAGGCGTATTGTGGACGTTTTGCCATAACTGTTGTCTGTTTTATTGTCCACTGGGCAGGAAGCTCTGCAATGTGCGTGTGCGAAAAGTAGCTTGGCATTGCAAAGGATATCAGAGAATCAGTTAGGCAGTGTATGTGCAACGCAGTACATGAACTCGGGCAGCTGCGACTGCACAGTGGATTGTGACGACTGTTCAGTAGTTTTAACGGTCAGCTGGTTTGTGCATGATAGTAGGTGTTTTCGGGACGATGCAAATAGTGAACGGCGAATCGCGGCTGACGGGACAGACAACACGAATTACGAAAACCCACGTGCTGCCTGCTCAAAAGAGCTCAAAACTGCTGACGCGTTGTGTCGCATTCGGGTAACACAAAAGAGCGGCATAAGTTGGACTGATTTTTGTTCAAAATATATGCAATTGGTAAATGTGTTTCAGGATTCCTTTCGAGCTAGCCATATCGCGTGAGGGTGTTCGTAACACATCTCCAAAGTCATAATACTCAGCATACCTTCGCCGGCGCGCGTCGTGTATCGTCTGTGCCTTCAGCGCTTGCAAGTATGGTCGGTCTTTCAACACAAGTCTATTCGCTAAGGACTCTCCATGCATCCATGTGCATAGCCATGCATCGAATATCGGGCTCTTGTCCTGAATTAGCTGCGTATGCCAATAGGAGTATACGCAATGTTTGGCACACGGACACCATACCTTTATGCGCGAGTATCGTGAGACTATGCAGTATGTGTGCCCGCGTCGACGGCGCGGTTTGTCTGGGGCTCCGCTCTGTCATTCTCTCACTTTCTTCATGTGCTGCTTTCTCCAGGAAGCATGCAGCTAGAATATAGCTCATTTTTTGGCTATCTCTTGGCATGCATGGATTTGTATACGCATCCGTGCATATTTATAGATTCATACTGAAAGGAGAAGCAGGAGTTTGTTTTGTTCCAGCCTATCTGTAGGGGCGGAGCGATCCAGTGTTGCGATATGCATTTGCGAAACATACTCCGGCAATACAACCAGCGCAACTTGACTAGTGAGGCGGCAAGTGTGCGACGCAATACGTAGTCAGAGTAAGAAGCGGCAACTTGTCCTTTTGCGTCAACCATTTGTTGGCGTTGTATAATCGTCCTGCAAAGTTTGGCTGCATTTATCATGAGGAATATGCAAACAGTAAAGGGCGTGCCTCGGCTGACTGCGCGACTAGCACCACTTATGGAGACCCGCATGGCGCTTTGGCGCACCTCATTAGGTGGCTTTCAAACAACGCAACTGTCCGACAAGCCCGTTGTGCATGCAAACGAACCTGGTTGGGCAATAATATCGGAGCCGTTTAGTGTTGGAAGGGGGCACAATTTGTGAATGTACCGCTGATACACGTTCGAGCTAGCCATCTCGTGCGGGGTTTGTTTGTAGCTCATTTCCCGGATCACAATGCACGGAGATGAGGCAGCACAAATTCTCGACGAGTGTGGTATATCCTCTATTTCTTTCGGTTTTTGGCGCCCGTTGATCTTTCAAC
Source organism: Eimeria brunetti (assembly GCA_000499725.1). Lineage (NCBI taxonomy): Eukaryota > Apicomplexa > Conoidasida > Eucoccidiorida > Eimeriidae > Eimeria > Eimeria brunetti. Next base: position 18,540 of record HG713451.1, read on the forward strand.
AAGACGCGATTCGCCAAGGACATTCCAGGCACCCAGCTGCATGAATTTGCAGTTGTCATGAAAATAGCATTGTGCTTGCTTCATTTGCCATGCGCTGAAAACTACTTCAGACGTCGATAAGAATACGCACAGCATTTTGATCATATATCTTATCATATGCTTTACGCGCTAATGAATATTATTGCATTCTAGGCCGTCTTGTGGCTGACATGAAAGTGTGTGTGAGTGCGCGTCTAGTTGTGGAGTTGAAGCTTGACTACACGTAGGCGTTCGTCGTGCTTAGACCTTTTTTTAACCGTATTTTTCTCTGGTTTCTACTGGGTAAGGGTATTTCGGTACGCGACACATGGCTGCAAAATAGAACCTGAGGCCACAAATGATGTCAGTGAATTTGTTAGCCATCAAATAGGCTACGAAACACGTGGTGGGAGAGAGTGCAGACCACGCGAGCGCGCTTGTATTTGTACCGAACGGTTAGTGACATTGGCGCCTATCGCAGGTCCGCTATCGAGGTCCGCCTGTGTATAGCCATAGGCTTTCTGAGTAGAATAAAAGCACTGCAGAACCGTTTATGTCGATGAGGCAAAAGGATCTGTGTAAAATCCGCATGCCACCTGCGCAGGCGACGGCAAGGCCGGTAGCCCCTGCTATATGGGGTAACACAGTACAAAGACTAACTCCCACCGCAAGCAGGTATTCCCTGGTTCGGCGGGATTGGTGAGGTTCTTTTATGTACGGAGAAAATGCAGCGCATAAAGACGCCACAGATGTTTTCGGAGATAGCAGTCTTGCAGCATATACTTGTAACGCGACATCTTTCTATATTCGTCGGAAGCGAATGCGACAGAGACCATCGCGGTTCACTTGAACAGCATAT
>HG713454.1:1614-19405 GCA_000499725.1 Eimeria brunetti
CCACTTCATTCGCGGCAGGAATCCCTGATACCTCGTATTTACTCCATACCTCTCCGACCCTCAACTCATGGCCCATCCTCTTAGCTAGCTCAAGGCCAAACGCCCCCACAACATGTGCGCAAACAGACTGCAGCACCACAGCTTACATGCCAAGCGCCATGAATTGCAGTGGTGGTAGGTTGCTTACGTCACAGCTTATCATAGACAAAGAAACCCTCCACCAAAGCATCGCGCGGCATAAAGACTAATAGCCACACTGGCATAGGTAAAACACTACGCGCGCTCTCCATGGTAACGCGTGCTACACGTACAGGCACACTTGTCGCCAAAAGCTTGCAGGGACGATTCAGCGTGCAAAGCAGGAGATCCTCAATGGTCGCAGATCCTCTCTACCAACACAGCAGGTGCCGGGCATGTCCTGCAGCCGGCGACTAGATGGTTGGAACGCACTTCCTGCACACCCGGTCAATCCGGGATAGTCCTCCTGAAGAACGCACAGATTGAGTAACGGGTAGACTAAATCTCGCCACAAGACGCCTCTTAATAGCAGAGGTACTCGATATACGCGCCATCATGACACCAGCGAAGAGGGACCTGCGAACTTGCAGACGCCTTCGCGATTCAGTGTAGGGAACGCTTGGCGGACCTTGAAGCCGCAGCCGTTGCGTAAACACACCCCTTCCGAAACTCTCCAAACCCTTCCCTCGCACCACGCACCCAATACAGGATGCTTTGTGGAGTCCACACAGGACCAGAAGACCGCGACTGACACGGAAATAATCCATCGTCGCCCCTGCCAAACGCTCATTCGTCCGTAAAATCTATCGCTGTTCTGAGAGGTTCCGCGAGCACTGCGTTCCCTACAGGAATCGTTGCTGCCTCGCGTTAGCTCCTTATTGGTCCGGTCCTCAGCCGTTGAGTCAGACGTGCGTCGCCGTGTCACCTGGCTGAAGGCAAATGCCCCCACAGCAGGCCCACAAACAAGCTGGAGCACAATGGCATGCAGGGCAAGCGCGAGGACGAGGAAGGATGCCAACGCGTTTGGTGGACAGCCTATCATAGGCAGAGGGAGCCTGTACTTGGAGGGATCTCTTTGCAGGTAGAGTGAGAGCCACACTGGAGGAGAGAGCGCACCATGGCTCGCAGGAGAGGAACATTCCGTCCTGTGTGTTGCGAAGACAGGCATTCTTGGACCCTGTTACTGCAGCATGTATCTCTTTTTGGCTTAGCAAGTGGAGCGCGCTGCGACGGGCACAACTACAGGCACTCTTGAGTCATATGACCACCGCAAAATGTTTAACCACGACCTCCGCGCGTCCCCCAAAAATCGTTTGGCAGAACGCACACGTTGTCGCACGCATACGTGGCTGTGGGAATCAACGTCACTTTTTGTATACTCGGCACGTTGAACTGAATATCATGTGCTGGCCATACACTAAAACAAGCCGCTCACCTCCTCCTAAATATAGAAAGAGTGCACAAGGTTGCACCTATCAGGGAAGTGCAAGTAAAGTATTTTAACGCAGCAAGCACGCCGGTACAGCAGCTACCTTGTCTTGATTGCATTATGGCTGGTAGAGGACCACAATTAACAGCGGCGGGCACTTTAGTGGTTGTGCTGTTTGATCTTGCTTCATGACCGCGTGAAGTCCTGAAGCAAGCTCAAACAGCACAACCAATCACTTGCTTACAGGGCTAAACTCGAAAAGTCTCAAGGCATGCCTGTGTACATTGCATCGCAAGGGCTTCGAAATTTGTGGCACGATGCCATCGGCCTTTCGTACCCACACATATTTGCGTCCATCTTGGTGGGTATATTGGCTGAACACCTGAACCTTGTGCATTTGTGTGCATATCCACCGACGTAGGAGGGAGCATGTCGTCTATGTACCTAATGGTATAATTCAATCTTGCTTACAACTGCACCGGGCGCGTGCGTGACTGCGCACGTGCCTCGCTGCTCGCTAACGCAGAAGTAAAGGGTCACAGGTCATCAGCAGGCTCCATTGCAGCAAGGAAAGCTTAAACGCGCGGTGGGCACTGAGGAGACGAACGCATATGCTCTTTACGGAAAACAACAAGCGGCCGAAGTTAATGTATCATATAAGTCTTCCCCAAACCCAGGAGCTACCGATATGTTCGTTTTTCAGGCCTAGCACGAGTGCCGGCGATATTAATAACAACATACGTTAGACTCTGGTAGGAACGGACCCGCACTTAGGTCGATACAGCCAAATAGTGGAGTCTCCGTGTCAACACAAGCAGTGCTGCTGTCCATGCTAATGCATGTCCCGATGTCTCTAGTTCATAGGAGGCCCCCTAGAGTTTCCTGCCCACCAACACACAAACGGGTAAAAGAAAACGCTTGTTTTCCAGTGCACATTGCCGCTCGCACTCTTGCATTACACACTTGGATGTCTGTTGCAGGAGCAACAGGTCTCTAACACAACCTCTGTGATGCACTGGGAGGGCATACGTCTGCACCCGATGCGTGCGCGCCATCCATATTTCACTTCTATTTTTTTCGAGGCGCTAGCGCACAGCATACCACGCACCTCAAGCGAAATGTCATCGACAATCCATTGATATTTCTATGTTGCACGCAGTTCCATTTCCGCAGTGCCTTCTGCGCATGTGACGTACCCCCTACGTGGTAAGCGGCCCCATGCATGGTTTTGCCTGACCCCGGAAAATATACACGGATCGCCTGCAAACGTGTATAATAAAGGCGCACCGCACTAGAAACAGCCGCCCGCTACTTGATTGGCGGTTCTTACCGAATGCAGCAGACGCTTTTGTGCACTTCACACTCAAAGCAGCTCGCCACATTCACGCATGGGCGAAAAGCAAGCTGAAATGGAGCCATTCACTACAAATGCACATATACAGTGTAGATAAGCTCTTTAGTAAATTCGGGAGAGCGTCAGACACCACCAAGCTGGAAGGCGAGTTCTTAGGTCTCAAGGTTACTCCACGTATATGAAGCTGCTGGGGTTCGTCTCTCCCCCTGCATGAGTTTTAATCCTTTGGAAGTTCAAAGATGAACGCCTCCGTTCTTAGACAAGACATATAAACAGGCACTGAATTTCCACCCCATTCTCCGCAACTGCGAACGCCCACTCGTGCATCATTCACTACAAGAACACTGCCGGTGCTCTCGAAAATCCGTACACATGCAAGCTGCGTGGCAATAAGGAGAATGCCACGCATGCAACGGGCACCTTGCTTCCCTATATCGGATTCGCACGAATTACATGCATCGAAAAGAGGAATGACTGCTGCCAACGGCGACGTAGATGCTGGGTCAATCACTCACACTGCAGAGAAACGGGCAAAACGAAATCACGGAATAGGACACGCGACGCGGCCATCAGTCATGAGAAGGAACCATGCAACGTCGACGATGCAAATACTTGGGCAGATGCTGTGCAGGAATGCAGTGCGTGCACCGCCGTCCAAAATGCCGCTTGGCCGATGTGTGCCAAATGGTATCTTGCAAGAAAGATAAACGGCATAAAGAAGTACGCGTTGGCACTTCGTTGACGCCACAGGTACATGTGAGCCAATCCGCGAAACCATCAGAACGATGGAAGAAATGCCATGCACCACTTTTGCATTTCACCCATTGCTTGCCATGCCCGCACAAGCAATATTACGTGCAGGTATGCCCAATGCGATACACGGACGATATAAGCAAGGGGTTTTGGTGAACTTTCCAGTGATGTTTTATCCACAAAAACACATGCAGAACGCTTGGCTCTTGCATGTAGCTGCTGTTACCTGTACGCCTGGCGCCTTGTTTCTTTAGTTCGCTAAAACCTCCCCATGGCGACACACCAGGAGCTTGCCCACGGTTACTGAACAAGATGAACCACATGCAGCAGGAGCAGCCTTGACTCAATTTAAAACTGCGACGTTTCTTCTGTAACACTATGCTGAACAGTCGCCTTACAAAAAGCTGGATTATACAGTGCGAACAACGGGTTGACGCAATTGTCAGTCGAATCGTTGAATTCTGCAGAATGTATATGGGAAGCACACCCCACTTCCACGCATGACATTAAAGGAACGTTAATTCCCTACACTGTTCCAGGCAAACTATTGAGAAGTAACGGTTCACCGGACCAGTCAAATTGCCTTCAGGACCTTAATAGGGCCGGTTGGATTTCATTTAGTCTACAACACGGCGGCAGCCACATCCATTGTCCTACAGCAAATATTAGCTAGCGAATCACCATATGCTACATAGCGGATGGCCCACTCTCTTAATTTTGGTAATCGTTTGACTGAATGTTGTGCATTAAAATTGGTAAAGGCAGACCAACAGTCGGTAAGCGCTTGTGGAATGGTATGTTGCTAGTGTATCCACTGACGTAAACGTGTTGCTCACATTCTGCGAAGTTGCAGTACTCTGGTACACATTTCCGGTCAGCATGGAGTCGGCTGCATCCCGGGCATTGCGAGCAAGCGTATGAGACACGGAAGTAAAGCAGAATGGAAATCAGGATGGTGGAAATTTTCATGCGCACCAGGAATTCTTAAGACGCTAAATTTAGTAGCCATGCAAATATTTAACCCGCTTCATTGACGTGCATTTTAGCATCGGGTGAGACTGTTCGGAAATACTGGGGCTTATGGGCGTGCGTTATTTTAGTATTTCGCCCTCTTGACGCATTTCAGACATTCAACACACTTTCTTCGCTTGCACGCAGACTTTGGCACTTCCTTATACTGGATACGCGGTACCTGGAAACAGCATCCAGCTACAACAATGTTCGTCACCGGTAGTTAAGAGCTGATTATTTTGTACGTGCTCTGTTGATACGGCTCGCCATTGCTTTAGTGGTTGCCATATTCGCGTTCTTCTTTAGTCAGGGTATAAAACCCACTGGAACGTCAAGCGCCTACAATGGCAATCCACGCAGCGCAACGACCACTTCGATTCTCGACGTGTGCTTCATTCCATTGCTGCACATGCTTTGTGCTACACTGTCATCCACTAATACTCAGACTGCCGCTTTGCCATGAAGGGCCAGCGGAACGGATGACTGGAACCTCATCAACGCACTGCCTGCAGATTTTGAAAACGTCTCTGATGCTGGAGAAAATCACTTCCAGAAGCAGAGGCCAAGAAGGCAATGCATGCTTCCGAATCTTTCTTTAGGACAGTGCGCCATGAGGCGGCAAAGACGCACAAACTGGGGGTTAGGGCTAAACATGGATGGCGCGCGCTACGGAAAGTGATAGTATAGTGCTACGAACAAGATTACTGGGGATACTCTCACGTTTTCGGGCGCACATCTCATCCAACACCCACGTTTTCCACAATGGCAGTGGCACAATTGCCAGCGATACTTGAACAAACGACGTAAGAGTTACTGCAGCACACACATATGTTGCAGCACGTGGATCTTACACATTGCGGCTGTTGCAACAGGAGGCTCTATTTTATATTTGTCTGTATGCTTTGGTGCCTAAACTCTGGGCGTATGCAGACCTCGCCCGCCACAAAGTACTAGGCGGATGCTGAATGAAACGCACCTCAACTCACCAAAGGCATTTGCAGCACTCTTCGCTTTCCATACACCCAGCAAAACACTCCAGCAATACACCCAAAGCTGTGCAGGCTAAACGCGCCTACCAGTGAAACGTTCGTGCCGGATACTGATCGCATCCGCCCGGGACCTCCCATTTTACCCCTTGCTAGTAATCGCATACAGCTCTATGTAACCAACGAGACCTCCTGTCTCGCATGTGAAGCATCCAGAGTAACATAGCTCCCTGTCTTTGGAACGCCAACGAGGTAAAATGGGTTTAATTCAGCTTTTCGGTATACATAACACACACGAAAAATATACTAGGGTGTGTCGGCCTGCGTGGACAAGCACTTGTTTTGTTGTTGCAACACAGTGAGTGCTTGCATATTTGCCAACAGGTAAAGCAAAGACGCCAAGTTCTATTCTACATCGGTGTGAGCGTCCCACTTACAGACGGCAGGTGCTCACATGGTTGCGCCAGTTGTGTCTCGTGTGCATGCAACCCACAAGCTGCAGGTCTAACCAGCCTTCGCACTTCCGCCAGCATATTGAAAAGCGTATTAAAAACAATGGCACTCATCGGCGCATTTTTCTCGCGACAATTGCAAAGGCGAGCATGTCTAACTGCCGCAAAGGCTAGTTGCCGCTTATTAAATGAAACAACTCTAGACAAGCCTTGAAAAACAGCCACAAAACTTTGCGTGGTAGAAAACGAACACTTTGGTCAGGTGTAGCCAGGCTGGCCAAAACCAACATCACCGACGCGAAAATGGGCAACGTATCTGAGATCAACGTGAATGCACTTGACCCATGTGTTATATATGCATCACATTCAGCGCACCGCCTGCAAGGCCAGTAGAGGCATTTTGCTCTGCAGAGGTTTTTCTTAAAACTCATTACACTTGCCCAAATCTGCACAGAGTCATACGCATGCAATCATACTTCTACACGCACAGCAAAGCAAACGCGGGTTTGGGCACATGCTGAGTGACCAAGTAAACGGCCTCGCCGCTTTCTTGTGAGAGCATCTATCCAAATATTGAATTCAGCATATGCCTGGTGGCCAGTTTTCGCTAAACGCTACGGTGCCTGTTAATTCTAATCGACAATGCAGAAAGCATTAGCCCTATTCTCGGGGGATCAGCATACCTGCCTGCTTACGCTGCCGTATTACTCAGGGGCGAACACTTCCCTTCAGCAAGTGGTTCTAGTGGTCCAGTTAGAAAACGCACAAACTTATGGTTGCTTAGCGATACAAAAAACGAAATGAGCCGGGAGAGAAAAAAAGTGAGCCTGCAATACCAAGCAGGTGCGATGACGCAGGCGTAAGCGTTTTCTAATACAGTTTACCGATTGTGCGCAGGGGAGTCTTGAAGCTCAGTCGTTTACAGATTTCTGACTGTTCGTGACACGCACTTTCTAAAGGCTTGAAAACAATAGTTTCAATATTATTCAGCACAAACAGCCACCAAAATGAGACAGCGGCGTTAACGTAAAACATCAGATGCTATATCAACGGGGTGACCAGAGAGTCCTCCGTGCACACCTTGAAAGTGCGTAGGAGCGTGTGGATAATCAAATGAACTCAAACGTGAGCGCATTGTTTGTATGCGCATGCGGATGTTTACAAAAATACCGACACGAACCCGCCTGTGGACGCATGATTCCAAAGGCAGAATCCATTCAGCATGTCACTGGCCAGCAAAGGCTCCTTTTGGCCCAAGAACATTGCAGGTACTAGTAGTACTGAAGAGACTTTCAAAGAGCCATGCAGCGAAGGCAAGTGGTAGTCACCACATTGTTTTCGCGTCATGCAAAAAAGGCACGTACTGCCTGTTTCGGAAACCTGTAGTTCTGCCTCCCACGTAATCTTCGAGGTGCCGGCCCCGCGCTTAATGCAGAAATGCCCCTCTTCTTTTGTGCAAAAACGCCAGTTAAAAGAGCTTCTGTAGTACAAAATATGCTCGAGGTGCTCTCTGGCATATCTCTCCGCGGAAATGGATTCAAATGCAATATGCCTTCCGAATGTGGGGCTCCGGCTTTTGACAAAGTGTATCCTTAGAAAAGTTCTGGGGCGGAAGGGAAGCATACAAGTTTGCGCAAGCTCCAGTCACGCGACGGAAGTCCACTATTTGTGTAGTTAGCCTTCATAGACCTGCAAAAAAGGCAAGAACTGAGCAACAACATGCCACCCCAAAGTGCGTAGAAAGGACTTTCTGCAGTACTATCTGTCGAGCTCTATGCATGCTTTGCACCTCCACATAATCGCAAAACTAGAGTACACTCCACCTGTCATTCTGGAGGCTCGATATATTTTAAAGTGGCGCACAAACTGCCAAATCGCGCACCCCATCGAGTAACGTGGCGCCATTTTAGATACGTCGGGAGCGACAGCAATTAGAATCTGCTCTACAATGAACAAAACAGGCAACTTCTCTTTCAATGGTCCTATACTTTGGTGGCTCACAAACTGGCAGTACAGATTTTCTCGCGTTTTGGTTGCCCACGTTGTCAGTTGTTGCCAAGGAAGAAGCTGCAGTGGGTAGTGCAAAGGTTGCTGTGGCGACGGGTAACAGCGCGCAATTCAGATTTGAGAGTGAAATATTACACGTTGTTGCCTGCGGACGTTTGATGGCCGGTTGGGCGAATAGTGGTAGTGGTGACCTGATGGAGCCATAGCTACGGTACACTTTCTGCTCCACGATTGAAAACCAGGAAAAGAGGCCTGTGCAGCCAACTGAGGTAACTGAAGACGAAACCCATATAAGCCTATGACAGGTATAGAAAGTTCAAGAGTCTGCGGAAAAGAAAGGTATTGACGCTGATGTTGCCACTGTGAGAACGCGACTCGAGAAGACTGGAGTAATCTGCGCCGATACGCTACCGGCGTGCCCCCCGAAACAGGTGATCCGGCGCAGGGTACACACATCCTGAAGGGGCAAAGCGTTCCGTATGGCATATTTACGTGTTCCACCAGTGCTTACGGCACAGAATAATGCAGCGCAAAATATCAACTGGGTCTCTACCACGACAGCATATTCAAACAAGTGCATTCATGCATATGAAACGCACGACGCCCTGAAGCACTGTATCGGCCTGATCCGATCCGTTCTGGGGTGAACCGTACTGCCTGCATGCTCAGTATACTTTCCTAATGTCGTAATCACCTTCTTACAGATGTACAATGGCGACATAGCCTTAAATCAATCTCTATGATCCACTAACGTCTCAGTGCTCTATGTTAAGGGAATACACCCTTACTCTAGCAAAGGTTGATTTACCATTTGCACTGCACTGGGCAAAAGCAGTGATAGTAGGGGAGAGGTAAAAAGCTAGTGACAGAGCAAATGAGAATGAAGCTTCCTTGAAAATCTACTGGGGCAAGTTCTACAAGAAGCACTAAGTAGCGCCACCTTACGGGAAAAGTAAACTCGCATGCCTTAAGCGGCGGTTGTGAGGAACCAGGCCGCGTACCCATAGCTCCCCTCAACGCCGCCAATATCCCATTCTCAGCACTCCAATTTGCCGCGAAGTACAGGCGGCGAGTGTGTGGTGATGCTTTCTGAGGCCTTTTAGAAGTCTCGTATTCTGCGAGGACGCACTCTCTGGCCGAGAAAGACACTTGCGAACGACATACCAACCATTATTGGAGATACTACATTAACCATCTAGTTCAACGAGAATCAAATATTGGCGGCGCCTTCTTAATCCGCATTTTCCCTAGGAAACTCTTGTGCAAGATTAGCGGCAATCAGAGACGTCTTGTAGCAGCGCTGTGAATAGAGGGACGACGAAATTCTTGAACAGTATGGAGGTGTAAAAGTGTATCCTTACGTCACAACCGTTTGGAAGAAACCACTTGACGTGCTAGCGGAAATGGAATCATAATGTGTTCTCGGTTTTCTCATGCAGCAGGGATCACAAGAAGCGTGTCCACGTTCATCCCCATAGGAATAACGGCGTCTACCTGTCTTGGCACACAGGTGGAGGAACTGCAAGACACGCCCGTCTCACACCGAGGTCCTTAAGACTACACGCAACTGCCGCAGCGGGTGAATTTCCAGAACCCCAAAGTTTACTTCTACAGGGAAACGCGAATCGCGTCGGTCTTCGTCTGCCATAATGGCTATTCACCCTGAACGGTGCCCCGCCTTTACGAACATCGAATCTCAAAAAGGCCTCCCGCAAAAAAACGCTCCATACTGCTGCAAAACAACGCGTTTGCGGATTTTTTGATGTTTCCCTTGTAAAGTGCCAAACATTTTGCAGTGTGCATATGTAGATCCCGTGTACGCAGCGAATGGTTCGTCGGGCGCACATTCTAAACATTTAGAACTGCCCTACCAGGATCGGCCAGAAATAATGATCATGAGAGTGCCTAGTGATTTCAAAGCTTTCCGGTGTCTCCATATCTGTACAACAAATACACGCGTAACAGTGCAGAAGTAATGGAGACACTGGGTTCGTATTATGGCAACATCTGCAGTGCTGAGCGCGTTCCACGCAACTGACAGCTCCACAGAAATGTCGGAACACAAGAAGATATTGAACCTTTCGCCACAACAGTATTGCGAACGGTAACAAGACATAGTCTACAAGCGAGCCGCTAACTGCACTTACACGAAGCTTTGCGCCTTCCAGACCAAGCCGCAAGACTCCACTAGACATTCTAGCAGCGTCCGTCCTATGGAATACAACTTGCCCCGCTAGTAGTCTGATACAGAACTGTCACCAACGCACGCCCTACAGAGATTGAAACACCAACAAACACTGATATCCAGATCTACAGGAGGGGAAAACACGCAAATAGCCGGGCTATTCCCCAGGGCACTCCTCCATGTGGAGAACCGTATTTGGCAATCTGGTCCGATCTACGATGACAACAGAGCTTTGGCCCACCTCCTGCAGTAGATTCAAAGGGGCGAGCTGGCCTTAGGAAAGGCTATGCGCAGGGATGCTGACGCCTTAAGAGGTGGAAATCCACGACAAAATTGGAGGACCGGTAGTCGTTGCCAAACAGAATATGCTATTTGGAGTTCACTGGGTACAACATGTAGGATGGAAAGCACTAAACAGTTCGAGATAAACGACAGCCCTTCGTGAGTGCCCCGAAAATTTACGAGAAACATCATGAACCAGAAGCCTGATTGCCTTTTAGTTGTCATGGCTCTGCTCGGCCCTACACCACTAACTCTTTAAGGTATGCACAATGCAGAATTTCCCGACACACAAGCACACAGCCTAGTCCCCTGGAAATAGACATACAGTGCTGAGCACCCTCCAGCTCGCCATGCTGTGCGTTATAGATAAATACCCCGGAAAGGCAGAAAACCACAGCCCGCAGAGGGCGCAAAGTATATATGCTTAGATATTGTAATTCTACGTACATCCTAGATGTTCACCGCCTCTAGCCAGTGGCTAGTTTGCTGACCACCGGGTCCAGCTAGGCTGGGAGTGCCGTCCCGCCGGAAAGACATGGCGACGTTGCGCCCAAAATGTTGAAGAAACTCATAAACTGCTGTGGTCTCGAGCTAGATTTAATCACACAGCTAGTAATATGCTGCCCGCATGCGCATTTTCATGCGTGGGCATTAATGGAAAGAAGAAACCCTTGTAGGCTATGAGCAACGGGGTGGACACCTTACTTGATTTATAGGCCGCACGGCATGCAGCTGGCACCTGCTACTCTCACGCATGCAATCCAACCCAGTTCGGCCTCAACATGGTAGAAATCACTAATGCACTTCTGCGAAGGAACTCCAAATTGTCCCGAAAGTTTTTCGAAAAGTTAGTTTTGGACGCGCAACAATCCATGTCAGCATTATTCAATAAAGATTGCCACTTTCGCCCTCCGCAGGCCGTCTGAAGCACGCCAAACGCTTCGATGTTGCATATGGCTTTCCTTTTGATTGCCGGTGCCTGCATAGTGATAGGATCACACAATATAAGGCGCTTTGTAGTATGGCCTGTGTTCCGGGACCCACAAGCTATGAATGCAAGCACTTGTGTATAGCCTGTGCTTGTCGACTAAAAGATTTGACAGCGAGTAGACGGCCCGTATCCACTGAGGAACTTGTACGATGGTGTGGGAAGCATGCTTGCCACGCGGTAGCTCGTGCATTACAGCTACTCTACTGGTATTTTGGCGCATTTTAAGACAAAACTGCCTTAGACGGATATTTGTCGTGGCACCGACTGCGCGTACCTAGACCTAGGGAGAGTGGCAAATTTAGCAGGCGCTTCCCGTTTGAAGGGAAAGTCGTTGAATAGGTGGAGTGAACTGCCGATACGATATCCTCATTCCGCCACTGTAGCGTTGCGCGTCAGCCGTACGAGCTGGTTGTCCAACATTCCTCCTCAAGAAAAAATATTTGAAATTACACCGCACAAAACGTGAGGGGAGCCTTTGCAGTTTCAGCTAAGTGCACTGGCTCTAAACGCTGACAAGGCCCCAACGTGCGCTAGCACGTGTTCTACAGTGGGCGCACGCAGGCAAAGGTGACAATTGGCAGTGCCAGGGACCCCTTGAAATGTATATCTGTCACGCGTGACAGACCCCTACAAACAGCATAATACACACACAGAAGCACATTGACTTACTCTCTGCAGTTGTCCTTTCTCACACAGTGTACCCGCAAAACCTACACATCTAGAGAGATACACAATAGTGTAAGACTGTGCTCCAGCCTTCTGGGCTCTGACTGCCTTCGTGAACGGGGCCAGTAGCGCTACCAGTGACAGTGGGAACGCCTGTCAACACAATGTAGAACATATACTTGCATATACGATCCACGGCATACATCATTTGAAGTGTTAATGCGGTATTCAGTGCGAATGATAGGCTCGTTGTTCGAATGCCATAGACGAGAAAACTCGGCAAACAACAGGGGTCATTCCTGCCAGATGGAAACGCTATCGACAAAAGTACAGCATCGCCAAATACCACCTACCCAAATGCTAAGCTCAACGCGACCACAGCCGAAGCACATTCACACAATAACTCAGATATAAATTCGCACAACCGCGGGTCTGTACAATTCATTCCATATCCCCACGTGGCAGCCGTATGTGCGGCGTGAAACTGACTTCCTGTCAGGTCGTTGTGTTTTTATTTAAAGTGTTAATACTCTTCCCCTTATTTAACAGCGTTGCGTGTTAGCCCCCCTTGAGTTCCTTTCCAAATGACGCTAGCGGAATACGCATAATATTTTCCTCGGAGAAATACGCCTAGGGTAATTAAGTGTTCAGTTAAGCCGCATACTCCAAGGAAAGACAGCCCAATGATGACTAACGTGCGTCCAAATAAATATCAAGTGAAGGTAAAGACGATCGTGTCCTGCCGGCATCTCAAACGAGAGCTCGCCTTCAGTTGTACTTGCGGGTTTCTGTTCCTTGAGTGAGCTATATAGTTTCATGCCGATTTAGCTTTAAAATAACTAACCAGTGTCTCCCAAAGCACCAACGTCAGTATCCATCCACCATGTTATATGGCTGATACATATTCACCTAGCCCTACTGAGCCCCTTGCTGCAACTTTATTTTTGGACCGATGAAAGCTCGTTTCAAACGCGTTTGTCGTGACAAGTAAGACATTTGGAAGCGTCTTTGACAAAAAGATGTATTAAGAAAGCCTACCAATACACAAATCGCCGCCAGATGTTGGTGAAGTCGTTACCATGCCGAACTGGCACCAATGATACAAACTTCGCTCACTGCCGAGCTTCTGGTCGCTGAATTAACAATATTCACCAAGCGCACTACGCCGGCCTTCTCCCAGGGAGCCACTCCTAACGACTGCGCATACCGTTTTCCCATGCATTCACTTGACCCACAAGCTGTCGAGCCGGGTGTTGTCGCGTCGAGCCTAAGTGCGTAGATGCACAGTTACCTTATGCCAACCCCCAGTGGACGAGACGAACGCTCCTGAAACGCCGCTGAAAGCTATATTGTTGCACTTGACGCTCCGTTTGGCCTGCCGATACGCTCAATACGGAAGGGCAACTGTACGACCAAACATGTAGATGCCACTGCTCAAGTACAGGAGCCTATACTGACTCCTGCCTGAAATGCGTTCGCTGTATTAACGTGGCTGACGCAGCGGACATATTCCATGTGTGTGTTACACACTTCCTGGCAAGGCAATTACATATCACGGCAGCGAATTTGTCCTTTCCGTATGCACGTGAAACTCTTGAAAACAAACTGAACCGGCACTTCACAGGCATTTTTCAACGTGAAACCATACCAAAGTGGCAGCTTGCAGCGAGTACACCTTCTTATTAGATATCAAAAAAGGCAATGTGGCTATGTTTGTTTGCGTTAAATACCGAAACTATAACAAATACCAAAGCAGAGAGGTCCTTGCCTGCTGGTCAAGCACACATGGCAGAATACCGTTGTGGTCGTTCGGCGGATTCAACCCGATGCCAGAAAAACGACATGCTTTGTTTCACGACCGAGATCTTGAACGAGGAGTTCAGTTTATCAAGCAAAGACGGCGTGCGCCTAATAATCCGCATTGAAGTTCCCATGGGCGACTAACTTGCTGTACGATGCACCTCTACAGTATGCAATTTGTCGACATGTACTGGCTCCGTTAAAATGTTAGCCCTTGCTTGTTGGCATAGCGATCGCGCATGAGTCTGTACTGCCAACGGCGTGTAAGTGTCTTTAAGAAGAATCAAAGGTGTAGCCTCGTACCCCAAATAAAGCACCACAGCGTTAGCTTCACTATGGCATACACGTAAGCGCAAAGAGTTCATCTCAACTGAACTGCATGCTTGGCAGAGAGCCATCGACAAGGAGCGTGATGGGTAAACGAGAGCGAAATGGGTTATGATACTGCACCAAAGGTGAAACGAACCGGTAACCACCTGCTCATCAGCGGCAAGGCATGCCAGCACCGGTAAACCACTCAGTAACCCCCTCTGCTACCCTTTTGGCTTATGCGACGCACGGCCTAGCAGGTCAAAAGAATCAAACGTGTACATTCGGCGCATGCTTGAAGCTAAGAAGTTTGTGAGGTCGTTATTTGCTTGTGAACCACAGTGATTCCCCGAGTTGGTTACCACGCGGGGGTGGCAAAGCTGCGACAGTTTTGACATGCTTTCAGTAGTCTTAGTTGAGACCAGGCATGCAATCGCTGCCAAAGCGGTTCGTTTTTGATTCGCAGCAGCTGAAAAGGATTTCGAAGCCGCCAGCACATTGAGGTGACGCCAACGACACCGTGCCACATACTGACTGCCCAGAATGACAGGCAACAAACACTCCATGATTTTCGGCGAAGAAAAATGGGTTTGGTTTGCTTATATAGCGCAGCGAAATGCGTGGCATCCGGGGGCCACAAAAATAAACATTCAAGTTTTCAGCACACCTTGGGGACGCACTTGCCCACAAACGACGACGTGTCCTCGTATCGGCAAAATGGCTAACCTCGAGGAAATCTAAAAAACAAGTCGTTTGCCTTCATATGTATCTACTGTGGCGTCAAATAGCAAAGGGCGGGGAACACGACCAGCCAGCGCACGGTTCACCGCTCACGCTTGGCCACTTGCTTTGAAGACTCTCCGAGGCAGGATCTGTTCTTAGATTGTCTATAGCGCAGGAAACCGATGACCATATGATAAACATGACTGCAGTATTGCGTCACCATGTACATGATCGTGAGAATCATGTTGCGCTTTTATGCTTAAAAACTGTACATACAGGCATGCCGCCATAACAGGGCCGCGCTCTACGGTGCCATTGCATGGCATCTACAAGTAATGGAACATGTACGACCAGCCGGAAATGATACACACGAATAAAAATCAACATACAGGGTACGACGGACGGGCTACCCAGCCTAGTAGGTCAGTCGTTCGTATCACTCGGTTGCATCGTCCTTTACCGTGGAAATTGCTTGACACATCGTGCTGTGCCTGCCTTGCAATAAATTATAAATGCCCTAACTGTTCGCAGTTGTGGGTGAACAATGCGCATCAAGGGCGTGTCACGTAAAACACGGGGTGCACTTTGCTTACGAAATGTTACTTGTGCCTGACAGATAGAGGGATAGCATGCCTACCTTAGCACGGCTGCATAGACGCTACTTGGCATAAAATATGGAAGGGCACTACGTTAGACTACCCTGCATCTCCATCATGAGAACGATATTTGCTGGATGCAGGCAATGCAGCGTCTGTGGTTCTTAAGCCTGCATCTGACATAACGACAAAGCGAATGTTTCTCAGGACTTCCATATTTGCTGATCCAGGCTTTTTTACTTAAGCAGCCCCACCAAGCAGTGTGTTTCGCTACATGCGCCATTATACACTTCATGGAATGATACTTCTACCCGCAAAGACTATGAAACTGGTAAGTTTAGGCACTTGCTCTCCTAAGGCGGCGCTCGCGACACAGTGCACGCTACGTGCTAGTAACAACTAGCCGATTCACATGCAAGCTCCTGCTGCATCCTAGTAACAAAGAACAGGGATTGAATCTTGATTTTTTGTTGTCAAAAAAACGGCGATAATGCACGATCAATTCCAAGCGCTTTTTGTTCCGTAGCTACGCCCACGCAGGAAAGGCAGGCTGAGTGTGCGCCTAAGGGCCCTTTTTACTTCAGCGGACCAGTTTTCACTTTCACCCTCCGCCCGTCAACTAGCACAGCGCGATGCCGGTATTTTGGCCAGCATCCTTCGATATACTAGCACTTTGCAATCTCTCCTGCAACTTCTGCTTCTTTTCCTTATCGCTTTCCGATGTTTGTTGCCATTTTGGAGTTTGCTTCCGACACCAATTTATTTCATCTTCTTTCCCCTATGTCGAATATGGAAGAATAATTAATATTATTTTATCTTTGTTTTATACTTATTTTATCTTCTTCTCCCTCTCGTCAAATATGTAAGAATACATAAATAGTATAATGATAGAATAATTAAATAATATTATTATTTTTGTATTATATTTATTTCAAATATACAAACCTTACCCACGACATGTTTGGAAGAATGACAATGCACAACAAACAGAAAAATGCCAATCGCGGTAAATGTCACGCAGCTCACTATCTGGTGTTTCACAGAAAACCCGTACATACAGTAATAGACCTCCACAGGAAAGACGCCGAATCCAAACACCGATGTAGGTAAAGCAATACGCTCACGCTGACCATCCATGCAAACGCACGCGACGGAAGAAGCATGGTGGTCCGCAAAACCTTGTAGGTACGATTCCATGCATGACGCAATCATACACAGAAGTCTCAAACGTGCATCGCAAACAAAACCCTCGATTGTCGTTCCCCTTAGCTTTACGACAGTTGATGTCTGCGACGTACAACCTGCGAAACCGACCAACCAGTAACACTGCCAGTTGGAAGTGCACATTCAGTAACGGAGCAGGTTCGGCTCATCACAAGGACTCATCACGAAGAAATGTCGTCACAATCGACTTCCTAAATGCCCGTCCCCCAGGCACTACAGACCAAAGGGCTTTGCACAGCTGCAGAGCGATTAACGCATCAGCGTCAGGGACTCAGGGTGGCATCTAAGGCTGCAGCCGCTCCACACGCACACCTCCGCTGAAAGCAACCGTCGATCGCTTACCTCGCACAAAACACCCAGCGCATGGCGGCGGCAAATCGACTTAAAACAACGACTACTTGACCACCACGGTTAGCGATGATGGCACGTCGCTTACTTGGCAGACCTCCATGTGGAGAGAAAGCCATCCAACACAAGCATCCTCACAGTGATGGGAATCAACAGCCATTAGGCTATAGGTACGGGGCCATCCGCACCATCCGCGCTAATGCATGGTATACATACAAGCACACCTGTCCAAAATGAATACATGCGCGACACAGGAGGTAGGCAAATCCGCAAACCCCTCTACAAGCAAATTCTCCGGCTCTCATCTGCGATTGCGGACGAGTCGATATATCACGCGCACTGGCTGGACAACAGAGAAGCCCGCAAAAAGAAGCCATCAGGAAGCATGCGTCCACCACACAGGCACGCTGGCCCTTACCAGAATGTAGACACAATGCCATATGCCATGCACCACGCACTAAAAGATCATAAACCTTCCCAACCAATACAACACGCGTCCCGTCTTTACCGTAAACCATATTTAGATGCTTGAAACGCACTGGCTGCACGGCCTAACAGTTCGAAGGCCGTTAGTGCAGCAATTACGCGTTCACTCACGAAACGGCTTCACATCATTACAACACGCATCGCAACACCAGAGGCCCTGTCTATACGCTC